>OY821517.1:213807982-214030482 GCA_963682025.1 Cordilura impudica | reverse complement strand
TTAAAAATTAAAAATTAAAAATTAAAAATTAAAAATTAAAAATTAAAAATTAAAAATTAAAAATTAAAAATTAAAAATTAAAAATTAAAAATTAAAAATTAAAAATTAAAAATTATAAATTAAAAATTAAAAATTAAAAATTAAAAAATAAAAAATAAAAATTAAAAATTAAAAATTAAAAATTAAAAATTAAAAATTAAAAATTAAAAATTAAAAATTAAAAATTAAAAATTAAAAATTAAAAATTAAAAATTAAAAATTAAAAATTAAAAATTAAAAATTAAAAATTAAAAATTAAAAATTAAAAATTAAAAATTAAAAATTAAAAATTAAAAATTAAAAATTAAAAATTAAAAATTATAAATTAAAAATTAAAAATTAAAAATTAAAAATTAAAAATTAAAAATTAAAAATTAAAAATTAAAAATTAAAAATTAAAAATTAAAAATTAAAAATTAAAAATTAAAAATTAAAAATTAAAAATTAAAAATTAAAAATTAAAAATTAAAAATTAAAAATTAAAAATTAAAAATTAAAAATTCAAAACTTAAAAAATAAAAATTAAAAATTAAAAATTAAAAATTATATATTAAAAATTAAAAATTAAAAATTAAAAATTAAAAATTAAAAATTAATAATTAAAAATTAAAAATTAAAAATTAAAAATTAAAAATTAAAAATTAAAAATTAAAAATTAAAAATTAAAAATTAAAAATTAAAAATTAAAAATTAAAAATTAAAAATTAAAAATTAAAAATTAAAAATTAAAAATTAAAAATTAAAAATTAAAAATTAAAAATTAAAAATTAAAAATTAAAAATTAAAAATTAAAAATTAAAAATTAAAAATTAAAAATTAAAAATTAAAAATTAAAAATTAAAAATTAAAAATTAAAAATTAAAAATTAAAAATTAAAAATTAAAAATTAAAAATTAAAAATTAAAAATTAAAAATTAAAAATTAAAAATTAAAAATTAAAAATTAAAAATTAAAAATTAAAAATTAAAAATTAAAAATTAAAAATTAAAAATTAAAAATTAAAAATTAAAAATTAAAAATTAAAAATTAAAAATTAAAAATTAAAAATTAAAAATTAAAAATTAAAAATTAAAAATTAAAAATTAAAATTTGAAAATTAAAAATTAAAAATTAAAAATTAAAAATTAATAATTTAAAATAAGAAATTAAAAATTAAGAATTAAAAATTAAAAATTAAATATTAAAAATTAAAATTTAAAACTTAAAAACTAAAAATTAAATATTAAAAGTTTAAATATTTGGTTTCTTACCTGTTATTATTATGTATTTTTTTTGTTTTAAATGTAATGCAGATAAAAATAAAAATTAATTCAGATAAAAATATTTTAAAATTAGCTTATTTTTAATAATAATACTTTTTAGCCAAGAATCATTTGAATTTTGGTATTCGAAATTAATGTTTCAGTATCGGCAAAAGCTTAAAAGTGGTAGCCGTACTCAACATTGGGTGTAATATAGAGTTTAAGACTCAGGTGGAGGGTATCAAAAAATTCGGCACAGCCGAATTTAGCACCCTTGTTTTTTCTTAAGAAGGTGGTGAATTATAATATATGAAAATCTTTATTTTCCAAAAATCAAACGAGTACAATTTATCGGCTAGAAAATTAGATTTTGCAACAAAGCGCTTAAATAACTAAAGCGAATTCTGCATGTTACCATCTATTCCAGTCCGACACCAGTTAAATGCAGTTATCTTTAATAAAAATAAAAAAACAGAAAGAAGGGAAATAGCCCAGCAATTAATAATTTTGAAAATTCATATATTTTTGAAAAGCGAATAGATCCCTCGTTTTCTTTACCGTTGGACGAGGTCCCCTGACTGATATGCGGGACGAACGCAAATACTTTACATTGCTGTTCTCTTTTTGGGCAGACGAAGAGGTCCCGAACATGGTTTATGGAACAGCGTGTATGTAGCATTATCATTCCCAGTAATCTCACAAGTACGCCATGTTTACCATAAAAAATTATTATTAAATAATGCGACACTAATAATGGAAGAACAACAAGCTTCACAACTCATAACGTGATCACCTTATTGGATTCAATTCTCTTAGAAAATATGTAATTTCTTGGTCTCGAACCTACAAACCGCCCTAATCCTACTCATTTTTCTACCAACTACAATAATTTGTTGGTCCTGTTTTTTGTAAGCAATATTTCTAATGTGTTAATTTATGATCAAATTTCAGGTTCATGTTTTTCCAAACATGATTTAATTCTTCTTGCCTACGATTATCATATCAAGGGAGAAAAAAATTGTTTGTACTCATAAAGAGACTTTAAAATCTTAAACTATAACTTACTATATGAATTCTTTGGGAATATTAATTGGCAGAACCTTTATTATATGCCCCCGTATATGATCAACTTTATTTTCTCGAAACTAACATAATAAGTTCATATGATGCTACAGTTCCTTTAGTAGCTCGATCCAAAAAATTCATGGATTACATCTAATATAAAGTACTTAATTTCTCTCAGAGATGTATGGTGTTCAAGGTGGAAGTGATTTAATATTACTGTGCTCACAAAAGATTACCATACTTCAAGGAAAAAAGTTAATGACAGCATTAGAAAGCTAAATCGGTCTATTATTCAACGCGTTTTGAGTCCGCTATCAACTCACGACAAACCTGGAAACACGTTCGTGATATTGGTATAGGGAAATGCATTAAAAGCGTTGATAGCAGTATTGATGTCAATGAGTTAAACTCAATCTTCAGTAATTTACCAACAGTACACAACAACAACTCCTCATTTTACAATTTTAACAATGATAATGATAACAAGAGTAAATTGAGTTCACAAAATATCATCTTTTCACTATAAAAATTCCATTACTCATTCAAAAAAAAACAAGTAAGAAAATTATAGTCGGTCTAGACCGACTATACGATACCCTATACCATGCGTTTAGAGACCCCATCTCTTAGGCCCAACTAACTGGACATAGGAAATAAGCAAAAACCAAATTTGAGTGGGATTTTTATTAATTTTTTTGGCTGCAGATTTGAAAAAGTTCATATCGGATGCTATATCTATATAGAGACTTGGTCCAAAAATGGACCGATCCTGATCATGTTTGGTAAAGTCTCTTCTATTTTGCAAAAATATATACAAACAAAATTTGAGAAGAATCAGTACAATATTTTTGTTTTTTAATAGATTTAAGTGAAGATCGGGAAGCAGCTCTATATGGGGTCAAAGGGATCATTTTTGGACTACTCATTAATGGATGTAATGAACGCATACAAACCCAATTTGAGTAAGATCTATATGACAATTTGGATCTTATGGCAATTTATGTCGATTTCATATGGGTAATTTGTATGGGGGCTAGGTCTGAACATGGACCGATTCTCACCAATTTCAATAGCGTTCATCCCATGGCCGATAAAAGCTTATATACCAAATTTCATCAAAATATATTCATATTTGCGACCTGCAGTTTGATTACAAGCTTTACATGGACACACAGACGGACGGACGGACGGACATTGTTAAATCAACTCAGAAAGTGATTCTGATTCGATCGGTATAATTAAAGATGGGTCTAGGTCAAATATTTTTGGTTGTTACAAACAGCAGCACAAAGTCATTATACCCAAACCACATAGTGGTATAGGGTATAATGACTCCATGAATTGTTTTGAATTTTCGTGTATAACACATGAAGCTGTTTATGTTAGTACTATTGGTGCTAAGTCTAATGCAATCGCCTATGATAATTTTCATCAAGTATTTGTGAGGATATTGCTGCCCTTTCCTTTCCTTAACTCTATTATAACCACAAGCACTTTCCCTTTAAATAAATATTTGTCAAAATCATTCCTGTTCCTAAATCTACTAAGGAGTACCGCCCCATAGTAATCCTGGTTACTTTACAAGAGTATTCGAAAAGCTCCTTCACAAACAAATGACTACTTATGTAAATGAGATTGGTTTGTTGTCGAGTATACAATCAGGTTTTCGATCATAGTTATGTTACTGCTTTGACTGAAGTAACTCAAAACATAAGCCAGGAACTGGATGACAATAAAATTAATTTCTAAGTTCTACTGACCATTCAAAGGCCTTCGATACAGTTGACCACTTAATATGATATAATAAGCTGAAACATTTTTTAACTCCTCTACATCATTTATAAATCTGCATCGCTTCTACCTATCTGATCGTACCCAATCTGTTTACATGAGAACAAAATCTTAACAACGCTAAATATTACAAGAGGAGTGCCCCAGGGATCCATCATAGGGCCTCTGCTTTTTTCTCTCTGCCTTCACAACTTCTCCATTGAAAAATTCATATGTACGCCGATGACGTGCAGTACGACTGTTTAATTAATCACAATATAAGGAAACTCGAAGAGGATTTAAATAACATCCATCGTTGGACTACAATGCGTCTCAGACGAACGAAAATTTGTGTGTATTTTGATTTTGTTCTTCATACAAATTTTCGTTCGTCTGTGACGAATTGTGTTATGGAAACAAGGTATAAATGTTTGGTGATAAGTAAATGATCTAAACAACGAACGATGGTTGCTGATATTGCAATTAACGGTCAAAAGATTTCTATTGTTTCATCTGCAAAAAAATTAGGTATTATCTTTAACAGCTCAAAATTACGTTAAACTGAGTTCTTTGGTCAACACAATATTTCACACATTTGAAAGTAAGAATTCTACTAGCAAAATTGTATATAATTCCCGGACTTTTGTACGACTGTGAAATATTTGCTAATTCCGACTCCCCGAGCAAACGTTGAATAAATTTTGCAATAACATTATTGTATGGACTTGATCAGTCGTGTACTGTTTTCGCCTAAAATCAAATGGGTGTACTGGAATGACATTATTTAGATCTCTATAAAAATTTTGTGTGTAATATGTATATATATCTACACGAATCGACCTTCGTATGATCCTTACCTGGTTTAAGAAGCATTGTAAGGAGTTGAATTTTCCATTCTGAGGGAAAATGTTTAAGGTGCATTATAGCATTAAAAGGAAACAAAATTTTTCTCAATGCTATTTGGGGTTACTCCAAAGAATTTTATTACGGATTCTATCGATCCCCGATGTTTGTCGTTCAAATCTCGGAACAAAGGGGCTCTATCCAACTAGTAATTATGTATATTCGAAGTGAAAACTTTTTTCAGATGTTCTACAAACAGATCTGCCTCTCCTTGATAATTTTAAGCTTAAGCTCAATTTTCCATTCTCAGAGGCTTACATACTAAATTATTCATGATGAATTGGGGGTTGATTTTCCAATGGATGTGGATAAAAAGGACAAGTAGTACGTTACAAAAAATTCATAGAAATTTCAATGTCACTTTGTTGTTTTTTCTTTTTTAAGATAGTGGTGAATGACATTATATGAAAATTTTCACTTTAGCTTATCACAAAGGTGATCTTTATTTTCCAAAAATCAGACGAGTACAATTTTTAGGCTAGAAAATTAGATTTTGCAACAAATCACTTTAATAACTACAGCGAATTCTGCATGTCACCATCTATTGCAGTCTGACACCAGTTAAATGCAGTCATCTTAAATAAAATAAAAAACAAAACAGAAACAAAGAAAAGAAGGGCAATTAATAATTTTGAAAATTCATATATTTTGGAAAAGCGACTAGATCCCTCATTTTCATTACCGTTGGACGAACGAGGTCCCCAAACTGAAATGTGGGACGAACGGGATCATATTCTCTTTGGCCGTGTAGATGAGTTAGGCTCGCGTTGAAAATACTTAACATTTTTGTTCTCTTTTCGGGCAGACGAACAGGTCCCGAACATGGTTTATGGAACAGCGTGTATGTAGCATTATCATTCCCAGTAATCTCACAAGTATGACATGTTTATCATAAAAAAATTATTATTAAATAATTCGAAACTCATAATGGAAGAACAACAAGCTTCACAACTGATAACGTGATCATCTTTACTTAAATATAATTTTACCACTTTACCTTATCACCATTTAATTTTCCACAGATTGTCCTCACGAAAGATAAATATTAACATGTCCTCCTTCATGTTTTTGGTTTAAGAAGATATTCTAATATTACTTCCTTTTCTGAAAGAATATTTGGTGTGTCTTTTGATAATCTTTCAAAACCTAGAGTTATATTTTTCATGCAAAAATTTATATACACAAAAAAACATAGATATCCATTCGAAAAATTGCAATTTGCCTGGTCTGATAGAGGAAGAAAGCTCATAAATACTATTCATAGGGCAATTGTCTCAGAACAGCAATTCTTTGTGCGCGGAGTTCGTCTTTGGATTACACTTCCACAAACTTATCAACGAACAAGTAACGCAAGGCTTTTTAAAGAACAAATTTGTGATTATTTTGCATAGTAAAATCATTGGAATTTTTATATTTTGTTATCTTTTTCGTTATTTTATTTGATGTATAATTAATATACATATGTAATTAATTTAATTCATATCAGCACATTGTATTTCCATTTATTTGTTTTCGAAAACAACTAGATTAAAAATCTTATAATTATAGTAAAGGATTGTACATTGTTGATTATAAAATAGCTTTAATATAAAAATATATGATTGAGTTAAAATAAAAAATAACCAAATGTGAAAATAACTAAAATCATACATAATATCAAATATATAAAAAAGTTGAAGAAAAATAGACTAACAAAGCAAAAAAGAAGAAAAAAAATTAAAATTATGCAAACAATTTAAAAATTTGTTTCTTGAACTGTTGGGCGTTACTTATAGATTTAATATTTGATGGCAGGGAGTTCCAAAGACGGATTGCATTCACATCGAATTGCAATTTTGATAGCGAGTTTTCGTACATAACATGCCGGATGTCATTGCTCCTTTCAGATCGCGTTTATTCGAATTTTCCGACTGGATACATTGGGTGGCCAGTGATTATATACTTATGTAAAAGCATCAATGTTCTAATGTTTAACAGATCAGAAAAGGTTACGCCATAAAGCTTTTTAGAGTACTGAGAAATGTGGTCATATTTTCCCAAGTCAAAGACATATCTTAATATGGAATTAAACGTTGATAGAAGTTTCCTTCTACTTTTGGAATCACTATTTGCATATATTCACATACATATAACAATGTTGGAACGAGATAAGTTGTTGCAATTAAGATGCGTACTTCTGCGTCGCCGAATTCTTCAGAAACATCAATTAAATCCGTTATGCAACTGTGCTTTCGTCTAAATCCGGTTTGTCTGCTCGATAATAAATTATTATCATTAATGAATTTATTTAATTGTTGATGGAGTAAACGTTCAAATACTTTTGATAAATAAGGAAAAATGGCAATAGGTCGATATTCCTTGTTAGATTTTGGAATTGATATTATTTCAGCAAACTTCCAGTTTGTAGGGAAAATTCATTTTGTAAATATATTTTTAATATAAAAATTCTTTTCATTTTACAGCGCATTTATTTTTTTTAAATTCTCTTTTGTTCAAGGAACACACGAGGGAACTCACAATTGCTGAATACCAGTAAAAAGAACCAGAAAAAATGTATTTGTTTATATTTTAATCACCTTAAACCAGATCTCACAATCGGTATAGCTAAATCTGAAAGGGATAAGTGATATAAGGTAGCAATTGGTGTACGATTATTTTTAAAAATTTAGGGTGAAGTTTATCACCCTATTGCATTTGATTTAATAGCAAGACATGTGGACAATTCACATGCATAATCAAAGCTAAATTAAAAGATAGATTTTGATTATAGTAACCGGCCTTTGGAGAAACATTTGGAAGTATTGTGAAAGCCTTATTTATCTTATTGACGTTAACATCAGTTTCGATTCTACAAGATGATTTACCTATACCAATTTCACCTATGACTCTCCACGTTTTCTTAGATTCGATTGCAGATGAAAAAAGATTTGCCTAGAACTCAGATTTTGGTTTTTTTCATATTAACACCTCTTTGTGCATTTTAAAATTCTATATGCAGATTGTCAGTTTTAAAAGTTTTCCACCTTTTATAAGCAAAATCTCTTCGAGCAATTGCCGTATTTGTTTCCTTTCTGAACCATGTTTTATTTTTAAAGTTTTGTTTAAACGTTTTAACTGGAACTGGCCTTTTAAAAACGTTTGGTATGTTGTGTTTTAAAAAGTTGAGCTGATCATCCACCGAGGGCATATAATAGATTGAGTCCAATCAATATTGTAAAGCTCACAGGTCAGAACATTATAGTTTATATTTTAATTTGTTTTTTTAAAGTTTTGTAAATCAGGCTTTCAGGGTCAGGTAGTTATAGAAATAAGAGATTATTTACTTCATTGTTTAAGTCCGACGTTTGTAACGACGCGATTTCGCTTATGTCTGGGTAAGCTCAATCCTGCCCAGGGTCGTTAACAGAAAGTATGTTGATCAATAAAACACAGGAACACAATATTCTTTTCAAAAACGTGATAAATCGTAGTTTCAGGTTTATTTAACGAATTTATGCTGATAATGGTTGACTTTCACAAATTTTACACGGTTACGACTTAAAACCCGAACAATGTTACCGAACAAATGTTTAAAAAAATGACAAACTTGAGTTTAAAGGAAAATAAAATAACTAACACCCATCGGTTATTTTATCGCTTCATTGAATTAATTTCATATCGCAGACAACCTATCGTAAATAAGAAAAACTCAACTCCACTAATCCTCATGTTTAGCTTCTTTGGTGAGCAGTCAAACTAACCGCTTACCGTGATAGCTGGTACACAAATCATCATGAGTCAAACATTGTTCATAGTCTAGGCTACATATTATAACTAATATATAAAGGGTCCGTCAAATAACTTTTTTTTTTGAAAATGCTATAAAAAAACTACTGAATATTATCTCAAATTTCTTTTTTTATTTGAAAGTACAATCCTTCCGGTTAATTGTAATGTATGCATACTATAGGGCATTCACTTAGTGCATGAATGCAGAGCATAGAGTATTTGAACAACCACTTGACATACATGTGTTGACCAGAAACGTTGCAATGTGAGAATGCACGTGTTGGGTTCTACTATAAACATTGCGATCAATGAATGGGTATGGCATGGTGTTGTCAGTAAACAAACCAAAGCCAAAGATAAATAAAAGAGTATCTGATTTCAAGTGCATGCATGACGGCAACTCAAAGCAAATACGGAAACGTATGTTTTGTGTATTCGATATTGTTGCACTTGACATATTGAAATACTTAATATTGAGACCACCCATTTAACGTTGATGTAAGCGGTGTGGTTAACACAAGTGTTTCACACATGTGTGTCATAGAGCGGATTTACAAAGGTCGCTCACTATGCTGCGTAAGCACTTAGAATTTAAGAGAAAATCTATGTATAATTTAAGAGAATATTTTTGTAAAATTATAGTTAGTATTTTAGTATATAAACCTGCCACATTTTAGTTTTAAATCAATCTTGTTTTAAACGTCTAAAGTAACAGTTGTTCTGATAAAGAACAATCTAATAAACATTAAAAATTAAAAATTAAAAATAAAAAAATATGTTTTAATTTACTATGCTAATAAAAGGTAATAAGAACACCCCTAATCTATTACATGGCGATCCTACTAATCTATTACATGGCGATCCTGAGACCGAACCTGATCCTGAAATCCTCAATCCTTAGGACATCTATTACATGGCGATCCTAAGGACATCCCTGGAATCCTGATCATCAACCAAAATCACCATCATCCTGATCCTGATCTACAACCAAAATCACCATCACACTGAATCCTGAATCCTGAATCACCATCACCATCCAGATCCTGCCTTACATCCTTGGTACATCTTTAATCATCATGGTAATCCTGAAAATCTAGATAATGAAGCTCCTGGAAGCATAACGGTCATCATACTAATCCTGGTACTCCCTACAAATCATCTTTTGTTAATCCAATTTGACGAACTACATTACAAGTGATAATAAGGTAGTATAAAAATTGTTAGGGACGGTTTTTATTTAAGTGCTTTTGCGCAAATAAAAACTGAAGAATGTATTATAAAATAAGGTGTTCCATTTTAACATGGAAAAAAAAGAAGTTCTTACTTACCTACCCACAAAAAAAAAAAAAAAGCTAGACAACAGTGGGAAACAGGAGAAATTAAGAAATAAAAAAAAAGAGATATTGTTTTTTTTTTTTACAATTAAACAGAAAAATAAGAAAATAATAAACTATCTTTAGGAATTATGCCTGTTCACTAATATAAAATAATAAAAACAAATAAAAATATTTCTAAGTATACATAAATGATAAAGAAGAAAAAACTTAAAAAGTTATAATATGTTAGAGTTAACAAGATGAAAAAAAAAGAAAATACATAAGACATATGAATAACAAAATAAAATTTTAATAGCATCGATATATTATACGTTTAGGCAATGATAGGGGTGGAATTGAGATTAGTATTTGAAATAGTAAGAATGAATACTGGTGAAGACTGACAGAATGAAATAGCATAGAATGAGGATAAGATGGAACAGCACCTGTTGGAATTGATCACTTCAAGATGTGTGTGTGTACATCTGTAAGTGATGCTAGGAGCAGATATATGAATAGGAAATAAATAAATGGAGATAATTTGATAATTGGAAGATAAAAATGGGGAATGAAAGGAAGAATATTGCGCACATAGGACGTGGTGATAATCCATAGAAACTAGATTCGACTATGGAGAAACTACGTGCCTGATATAATGAATGAATAAATAGGCTAGCGAGATACAGTGATAATTCTGCGAAACTAGATTTCGATGTGAAGAAACTGATATCTATTATGAGATGAATATACGGAGTATAAGAAATGAATATATATGGTATGAGAATAAGCCCCAAGAATAGAGAAATAAAGGAAGAGAATATAAAAGCAAGTAACAATAAGAAGATTAAATAACATGAATAGTAATCCTCGGAACTAGACAGAATCTTAGGAATACACCAGGCAACATATAATTAATGAAATCGATAACTACCTTATCATTGACCACAGGCAAATGAATTGATAAAAATATTAAAATAAATTGATGAAATTAATATTTAAAATTAACGAAAAATAAAATAAATTGATGAAATAAATATTTAAAATGAACAGAAAAAAAAGATTAAAATAAATCGATGAAATGAATATTTAAGTTGAATTGATAGAAATATTAACATAAATCGATTATAGAATGAATTGGTAAAATAAACTTACATTTGTATTGCATTGAATATTAATGATAAAGTTTTAAGGTGAAAATTACAATGGAATGAAATAAATTCTGTGTTCAATACATAATTCTATGAAATATAATATAAAAAGAAATATAATATAAAAGAACAATAATTCTTGTATGAACAGATGATAAGATAAGATATCAATACTTAACAATTGTAAAGTAATACACTCCGTTTGAGTTAATATTTGGAAAATTTCCAAAATTGCCAGGTGATGAGATCTGGAATCATCCCAAGGTATATAATTTTTAAAATTACGCCAACGAACTGAAAACAAGACTGAAGCATTCACTGGACAATGCAAAACGCATGACAGAACAAGTGAAAAATAATAGACAAATAGAATCACAGAAGAAAGCAAATAGTATAGGGCTAGAAGTAGGTGATTTAGTGTTAGTTAGAGTAGAAAATAGAAGGAAAAATGAAGCACCATATAAAGGTCCTTACAATATAGTAGAGATTAGTGATTTGAACGTTTCAGTACAGATAGGGAATAATGTTAAGACTTACCATAAGAATTTACTAAAGAAATATAAGCAATTATAAAAAAAAAAAAAAACAAAAAAAAGAAGAAAAAAAAATTTTTTTTTTTAAATAAGAAAATAAATAAACATACTGGCACAATAATGTTCTTTTAGATATAATTTAACATAAGCAAAAGTAGCAATTAAGTCAAACAAACAATTACGTAAATATATTCTATATGTTAATGAAATTATTATTTAAGGTGTTATCATTTAATAAAGCGTAGAATTACAGAACAAAAAAATTTTTTTTTATCTATACTAATATTATAAAGAGGTAATGTGTGTTTGTTTGTTTGTTTGTTTGTTTGTAGGAGGTAATCTCCGTAACTACTCATCTGATCTTCTTGAAATTTTCACAGAGTCTTACTGCGGATATGGGAAGTGCTATAGGCTATATTTTTTTTTAATATTTTTGGTGGGCGTGGCACCTCCTACACAAAGTAAATTTTTAATATCGTATACATATATTGAGTACTATGACAGAGAGAGCTTTGCAAATTTGTGTGAGGTCACCTATTGTTAATATTAGTACCTACGCCGGAAATGGGCGGGATCGGATAAGTGGGCGTGGTACCTCCCATACAAGTAATAGTTCAATATTATATTTATCGAGTGCTGTGATAGATAGAGCTTTTAAAATTTTTTTGATGTCACCTATTATTAATGTGAGTAGTCGGATGCAAAATGGGCAGTATCGGACCATTAGGCGTGGCACCTGCCATACCAAGTAAATATAAAATGCCATATATCTGAAGTACTATAATAGTGAGAGTCTTGGGACTTTGTGTGAGCCCATAAGTTATTCATTTGATTAGTTAGACAAAAAATGGGCGTGATCGGAGCAGTGGGCGTGGCACCACCCATACAAAGTAAATATTTAATAACATATTTCTGGAGTACCGTAAAAGAGAGAGCTTTGTGGCTTTGCGTGAGCCCATAGGTTCGTTGTGTGATTAGTCGAAGAAAAAATGGGCGTGATCGAAGCAGTGGGCGTAGCACCGTCCATGCAAAGTAAATATCTAATATCATATAACTGGTGTAATATAAAAGGGAAAGACTCTACATTTTGCATGAGTCCATCAGACATTAATGTGAGTAGTCCAATAAAAATTGGGTGAGATGGGATTAGTGGGCGTGGCACCTGCTATGTAAAAAATATGAAGCACTACGAAAGCGACAGTATTTTGACAAGTTCATTAGTTATCAATGTGATTTGTCGTGGAAAATATATCGCCAAAACCAAAAATGGCCAAACCCAAAAATCGAGAAAAATAAAAATCGCCCAAAAAACAAAAATCTTCAAAATCAAAAATGGACAATATCAAAAAACGCTAAAAAGAAAAATTGCCAAATGATATTCTAAGTTCAGGGCCAATAGTTAAGTGTTGCCAGATCTAATATGGATAATCCATCTTCTTTTCATGGGCAGATACATGTACCTTTTGCTCCAGGGTAGGAACGCCGAAAAATCTGATAATTGTTGTACCGAATGAAAAAACAAAAAAACATTGTATATCAGCATCAGCACGCATTGAAATAAAAAAATCTATACTAATATTCTATACTAACATAACAAAGAGGTAATATTTGTTTGTTTGTTTGTTTGTAGGGGGTAATCTCCGTAACTGCTCATATGATCTTCCTGAAATTTTCACATAGTCTTACTGCGGATATGTGAGTGCTACAGGCTCTAATTTTTTTAAATATTTTCAGTGGTCGTGGCACTCCCATACATAGTTCATTTTTAGTATCATATATATTAAGTACTACGACAGAGAAAGCTTTGCAAATTTGTCTCAAGTAATCTATTATTAACGTGAGTAGTCAGACAAAAAAATGGCCGGGATTAGACAAATGCGCGTGGTACCCCCACACAAACTTAATATTAAATGTGATACATCTGAATTACTGTATTAGTGAGAGCCTTGGGACTTTGCGTGAGCCCTTTCATAACGATTCCGAAGGGGGAGGGGTAGGGGGAGGGTGTAGCGAAGCACACCGGGTTACATCTAGTATGTTAATAAAATTATAATTATTAATGACAAGCGCATATAATATTACGTATGAGAACGAAGTGTCATATGTATAAAATGAATATAACACAAATGTATACACATAATGATTCATATTTATAATAAACAGTAGAATTATATACATAGTAGCTGACATTAAAGATCAGTATAATCTTAATACAATTACTAGAACAATGAAAACGTATATATAAGCATTACATTAATAAAAATATGTATAGGATAACAAAACGTGTGGTATGCATACAATAATATACACAGTAATCCTACAATCTCTTTTGAACTTGAAGAAATTGTATGATTCCTCTTAAGGGCGGTGGTGTAATGTATGCATACTATAGGGCATTCACTTAGTGCATGAATGCAGAGCATAGAGTATTTGAACAACCACTTGACATACATGTGTTGACCAGAAACGTTGCAATGTGAGAATGCACGTGTTGGGTTCTACTATAAACATTGCGATCAATGAATGGGTATGGCATGGTGTTGTCAGTAAACAAACCAAAGCCAAAGATAAATAAAAGAGTATCTGATTTCAAGTGCATGCATGACGGCAACTCAAAGCAAATACGGAAACGTATGTTTTGTGTATTCGATATTGTTGCACTTGACATATTGAAATACTTAATATTGAGACCACCCATTTAACGTTGATGCAAGCGGTGTGGTTAACACAAGTGTTTCACACATGTGTGTCATAGAGCGGATTTACAAAGGTCGCTCACTATGCTGCGTAAGCACTTAGAATTTAAGAGAAAATCTATGTATAATTTAAGAGAATATTTTTGTAAAATTATAGTTAGTATTTTAGTATATAAACCTGCCACATTTTAGTTTTAAATCAATCTTGTTTTAAACGTCAAAAGTAACAGTTGTTCTGATAAAGAACAATTTAATAAACATTAAAAATTAAAAATTAAAAATAAAAAAATATGTTTTAATTTACCATGCTAATAGAAGGTAATAAGAACACCCCTAATCTATTACATGGCGATCCTACTAATCTATTACATAATAATGGAAAATAATTTCATTCAAATGGCTGTCTCGGCTGGCCATGCAGTAACCTACACGATCGGTCCAATTTTTAAGCACATTATCGATTATGTGCAGCTGTATTTCACCAATGGCTTCACGAATATTGTCCTTTAAAGCGTCAATTGTCTCTGGCTTGTTGGCGTAACACTTATCTTTGAGGGCACCCCACAAATAATAGTCCAACGGTGTCAAATCGCAGCTCCGAGGTGGCCAAACGACATCAGCTCTGCGGCTGATAATGCGATCTTCAAAAACAGGGCGCAAAACATCGAGTGTAGCTTCGGCTGTGTGACACGTAGCTCCGTCCTGTTGAAACCAAATGTTGCCAATATCCTCCACTTCAATTTTTGTGAACAAAAATTCGTTCAACATGGCCCGATAACGATGGCCATTGACTGTAACGGCCACTCCTTGTTCATTGTCGAAGGAAAATGGCCCAATTATGCCTCTGGACCAAAATCCGCACTAAACAGTGACTCGTTTTGGGTGTATCGGCTTTTCAATATATGCGTGCGGGTTTTCTGTGCCCCAAATGCGACAATTTTGTGTGTTTACATACCCGCCAAGATCAAAATGAGCTTCATCTGAAAAGATGATTTATTTGGCAAAATCGGCATCATCTGTAAGTCGATCGCAGGCCCACTTAGCGAAGCGAAAACGCATTGGATGGTCAGTTGGCTTCAACTCCTGAACCAATTGGACTTTGTATGGCGTCATACCAAGGTCTTTATGCAAAATTCGTCTCAATGATGCCTCCGAAATGTTCAATTCTTGAGAACGACGGTGAATTGATGTTGATGGCGCTTCACGCACACTTTCTGCCACAGCAGCAATATTCTCGGATGTACACACTGTTTTTGGCTTTTCACGCTTTGGTTTATCGATAGAGATGCCAGTTTCTTTCACTTTTTTCACAAGATAACGAACATACGGAGCTGACGGTGCTTCTATTCTTCCAAAATCCGTACGCAATTTTCGCACGCATTCTGCAACATTACCATGATTTTCAAAGTAATGTCGCAATATTTCCCAGCGTTGTTCAAGCGTATACACAACCATATTCGTTCAGCGGAAGGATAAAACTAATTATCTGTCAAATCAGACATGAGCTAAGTGTCACCATTCACGAAATAAGCACTAGTTGAAAAAAAACGTTAGATGGCGGGCCCTTTATTTCTACTATAAATAAATAAATATACTTTATGGTGACGCATTGTTATGTGGGCCAAAACGAGGCGCCCGACTCTGATCCTCACACGTTTCGTTGGTATTTTTTTTTCAACCTCCTCAGGGATAATATTCTATTAAGTCTGGAAACCACATAAAACATAATCAAGAAAAAATAAAATGGAAATAACAACAAGATATAATTTCAATATTTGTTTTAAGAATACTTCACTTGCAGGTAATCCTTCTTTGTCAAATTTACACTATTTTTATAAAATATATATCACAGGTTTTTAATCGACGAACCAAAACACTTACATGTATAATTTAATAAAAATAATCATAAAAAGAAATATCACAGTAAATCGTTCTTAATAATGCCAAAATCACAGTCAAGCTGAAACTAATTTATTGCTACAGTGTAGTTGGAGTTGATGTTATCTGTATATTTCCTCTTATTTATTGCAGTCGTGTTACGTTGTTGTATTCTGAGACTTTCTAAAGTGTAGCGTTTTTTCTCTTTCCTCCTTTGTCTAAAATCTTAACATTATTTAAATCAGCTGTATGTCCCTCTTCAAAACAGTGTATTGCCAGTGCAGTACGTTGTCCGCTTTTACTTATATCGGCTTTATGTTAATCTATTCGTGTGCCTAAACTTCTGTTTGTTGTACCCACATAAACTTCACCACACTTTTCCTCTACTCTGCCTATGCATTTGATCTCAAAGACAACATTACTTTGTTCTCTCTTTTCAATCTTTGTTTTTGTTTTTGTAAATAGTGAATTTATTGTTTTAATTGGTTTATGTGTTAGTATTACTTCGTTGCTTTTATTATTTCCCCGAGTTGTTTACTTTCCATTAGTTTTGGCACGTAGGCTGTAGAATTTGGCGTTGCCAGATGTATTGTTGGAACTGTTACCCCTTAATGTTTGTTGTTTTTTACATTATTAATTTTAATAATATTCTTCGATTTAAATATATCATCACTTAGTTGCATAGCTTTTGTAATTAAGTTCGTTGCCGTCTTTATCTTTTGTCCCAAGAAGCAATTGACATTGTATATCAATCTGCTATAATGCTATTGTTTTCCCTATAAACTTTCATATCCAGATATGAAATGGCATTATTTTCCTCCTTGTCCATTGTTAATTTTAATTTCGTGTGATAAATGTTTAATATTTTCAAAATTATATCTTCGTCCTTTTGTTTTACTATAGCAAATAAATCGTCTATATATTTCGGTATGAGTTTATTTTGTACATTGTTTTTCCGTAATTCTCCTGTGGTTTCTTCCAGTAAGGTATCCAGGACAATGTTAGCTATAGTTGGGGACAGCGGATATCCCATAGGCATACCATAAAATAATTATTGTCATTTAGGCAAAACTAAAGTATCTGTATTTTATAAAAGTCATAATAAGTAACTGTTTCGGATACATACTGTAGCCGGAAGTCATAAGAAAGAAAAATAAGATCATGTTTGGAGAACTTGTCATATAGTAAAACTTTGTTCAAGTTACTGACAAAAAATATGTCCACACACAGAAAAAATATTCGCTAAACGAATTGTTCTAAAGTGAATTATTTTCGATTGTATCAACAGAAATTTAATAGTATCTAACAATTTTCCATTATGATAAAAAATTTACTGTTAAGAAAACAGAATTGTAATCATAGTGAACCCGAAATTCGGTTACTATTTTCATCGCATTTCGATTGGTAATAAATTCGGTAGCCACAATAAATCTGTGTGCAGTAATGTGCTATTTGTAGTAGTGTAATGAGTTGGAGTTATAGTATTTGTGGGTGCCAAGCCAATATATTGCATATAATTTATTAGCCGGCTTTCAATAAGTATGTTTAAATTAAAATCTCCGCATATTATTACATCATCGTATTTAGCAGTGGGGGTATTAAGTTTTTCTAAAAAATTGCCTGTATCTACTCTACAATTACGTCTGTAAACAGATCCAACGAGTAATTTTTTACCACCGGCTACAATCTCAACAATGGAAGTGTTTATACTTAAAGTGCTACATATAGTCGGTTCGCAGAATCAGAAAAGAAGGTGGCCCAAGTACATCATAAATGATAAATCCATGTTCACATCTAATAAAAAGCAAAGAAAATATAACAGAAACACTTGCTGTAATTCCAGACGTTTGCTTATTTAAAATTTAGCCACAATCTTCCAATAATATCGAACCAACTTCAAAAAGACATGATTATTCGTGGATATTGCATTTTTTAAAACGAAGCCAGTTTAATTGCAGCAACAACATCAACTAATCGTCTAACGCCAAAATCTAATGAAGAGGAAGGAACTGAAGTTATTATATTCACCAAAAAATAATGCAGCGTACTGCTTCTGTTGCTAACTATTTATTACATCAAATACCACTACACAATCATCTTTCGTAACATCTGCTGCTTTTAATAAATGGAATAAAAGAGATATATTGATTAGCCATGAAAGAAGTCCAAATCACTTACGACTTGGAAAGAAACAGAACGAAGATTAATAAGTAGAATGGGAATTGATGTATCATTAGAAGTGAACATTCAGTCCGAAAAAGAACGGTGACGAAATATATTGCAAAGAATATTAGCTTGCATGAGGTATTTAATTGTACAAAATCTTCATCTACGTTTCCATATTGAAAAACTAGCACTTCAAGATGCTACAAATAATAGAAACCTATTATCTTTACTTAGACTTGTAGTTCAGTTTGATCCGCTACTACCAAATCATCATAAACATGCCACAGAAACTCCAAAAACTGTCTCGTATTTGTCACCACAGATTCAAAATTAATTCATTCATCTTCTGGCACCTACAGTTCGAAATCAACTAAGAAACGATATTAAAAGAAATAAATATTATGGACTTTTGTTTGATTCAACTCCTGCTATCTCTCATCGAGAAAAAAATGTCCCAAGTCGTTAGGTATGTAGATTTTGATTTTATCGATAAAAAAGTTTCCACCATGCTGGCATTCAGCAGTAGAATGGAAAAAAATCATAAAGCATTATTCATAAATTGTGATAACCATTCATCGAATTTAGTAGGAGTTACCGCAGCTAAACAAGATCCAATCATTGTGACATGTTTTAGAATAATTGGAAACATATATCCCTTTTTCTCACGTTCATCGTTACGATGGGAATTATTAAAAGAATGCTTTAACAAAAACTGTCAAACGTGAATCTGAAACACGATGGAGCGCCAGAATACAAGCGGTTAGTGTTATCGTCTATGGGCTAGCGAATATAGTAGAACTATTAGAAAAATTAGCAGAGGACACTACCACTACAAGTGACACCAGAAGTGAAGCTACAATTCTGTTGGAAAATATACTAACTTTTAGTTTCATAACTTTAATTCATTTCTGGTATTAAATCTTAAGGAGGATTGATCGTTTGCAGCTTAGATTACAAGATCCTATAATAAATTTTAGAGAAGCGTTCCATGATCTTGAATCAAAAGCGACTTGTAATATCAGATATATGTATGTTTAATAAGCATGAAACTTCAGTATTTAAAAATATTAAAAATTTTTTTCTTTTGCTTATAAAATCAAATAACAGAAATTTTATATATGAAATGTTCCTGTCGTCCTTTTTTTATAAATACGTATCGAATTCAATTATTTGTATTTCAATTAATTAATAACATTGATATTAATTGTTATAATGGTTTATGGTTTTGGTTTTGTTACCTTTCGTACAGCTAAACATCAATTCCCTTTTTACTAAAAAAAATTTCCCTCTACTAATCATCAACACATTCAGGGCCATCACTGCTACAATTTACAACCTCTCTTGGTTAGACTAGTTTCCTTATTATTTTGACACTAGTTGATTGTGTGGCGCCTAGGCGCTCATTTAAAAATTATGAATAAAACAAAAAGTTTAAATTTAAATACACGAAAAATTTATAATAAATTAAATTTCTTTTAATATAGTTAGTAGTAAATTGAAAATTATATTGTTACATATGTATGTACATATGAAAAAAGATTGTGTTTGTAGAAACTGTATACATAAGTATCAAAACAGATAAGAAATATTTGGCAAAAAAGTTTTTCAATTTAGAATCTCTTGAAAAACTACGTATATTTCGTGTGAAAAATCGTTGGTCATTTAATAGTTTTCCTTGCTGTGGGTTCGATTGAATACGTATCGTAACTTGGCTTGCAACTTTTGATCGTGACAAAGCCACATACAGTTGGCCGTGTGAAAATACCGCGGTCTCCAAATTAATGCCAACTTAATCAAATGAATGGCCTTGAGCCTTGTTTATGGTAATTGCGTATGCAGGAATTACTGGAAACTGGCGGCATTTTAATATGAAAGGTAATGTGGTGTCGGTTGGGGCGAGATCAATCCTAGGAATTAGAACCGTATCGTTTTGGTCAGGGTTACAGAATCAGTCAGTCTCTCAGTCAGTCAGTCAGTCAGTGAGTCAGGGATCAGCGTAAATATATTTAAGATATTACCCGGCCTTCACACGTTAAATGTTTGGCTTTCAGGTTGTAATGCACTCATACTTTTTTACTCTTTTTACTAAACAATCATACGTTTCAATTCTCTCTTTTAATTTTTCAATGGGACAGTTGCTTAACAATTTTTTGACTACTGTATGTGTGATCAATTTGACTTGAACGTGGGAAGGCCGGGTAAAGTGAGGAGATTGGAGATTCCCAAAATTATTAAAATTTAATACAACGGTGTTCGCTTATAACGAAACCTGGTTGTAATAAATTTTTGTTTATAGAGAAGAATTTCTTCGGTCACATTTTTCATACAAATTGCTTCTCTTATAGCGAACAGTGGTTATATCAAACTTTTGACTTTAACAAACAATTTTTTTTCCATTTCAGAATTTTCCTATATATATATATTTAAAAAAATTAATTTTAATTTAATTTAATTTAATTTTATTTTAATTTTAATACAAAACAAAAACTTCGATTTTCAAATGAAGTTTTGTAAAAGGTCCTTTTATATATATTTTCGTAAAAGTTTGCCAGTAGCCAACCTTTGGTTTGTACTTTCTGCTTCTTAATATTATATGATTTTCAAAAAATATTTTATTTTGATAAAAACTCGGTAATTTTAGTCTTATTAAGGCAAACTATTAATATGTATCTTTTTTAATAATTTAATTTATGTTTTATAACTTTTTAAAATGCATCAAAATAAATAAACTTATTCAACTAAAAAAAGTTTTTAAACCTTTCGGACAAAACAAAAAAATACTACGGTTAAAACGAACTTAGTCTATAACGAACTAATTTGATCGGCCCCGCCGAGTTCGTTATAACAGAACTTCATTTTATTGTAGAAAAAATAGAATCATAGAAAAAAAAACGTTTTAGAGCAAGGTTCCTAAAAGTTTCCTAAGGGGGGGTAAGGTTTTAAAAGTTTAAAAAAGTCGTATTTTCATAACTCTTTTTTGAAGATATGAATAACGTTGGATTATTTATTTCATATATACGTTATAGCATAACATTTGAAGAATCGTTGAAAAAATTTTCAATTAAAACTTTTAATAAAAAAGTCCGTGACAGGGAATCTCCGGAGGCGTTGTTGTTTTGCGGTGAACATCATAACTCGCTACCGGATCATGTGAAATAAAAAAATCGAAATGCGTTTCAAAGGTGACATGTTTCCTGAGGTAGTGATGAAGAGTTTTTTTTATTTTTTTTTTGCAGCATTTTGAAGTGAAAAACGATTTTTGCTATACAATTTCGGGAATTTGTTGTTGAATTTGAGGAAGAAAATGGAATTAAAAAAAAGCTCTTCGTGGTTACCTGATGATTTATGTGTAGATATAGTGTCTAAAATTTCAAAAGAATCGGTCAAGTAGATTTTGATTTATGATGTTCAGGGACTTCGAACATTTATTTGCGAGAAAATCGGTTTAAAGTTTTTTAAAAACTGATTTATATACAATATAGCGTATGAGGCCGGTCGCTGGAAACGCTGTATCTTCTTAAGTTTTGCTCTGATTTACTTAAAATTTTCACACAACACAACACGCTCGACATGTTGCGCATTCAGAAAGAGAAATGCAAAAAAAGGTTTTATAACCTACCACCCCTTAAGGAAGTGCAAACACCAATATACCAAAAGAGAAAAAAAGATTTCATATTTCATCATACATGTAAACTGAAAAAAGAGAACTACATTTTTTGCAAAGTTATCTATAAATCTAAAAAATAAAAAATAAGGGCGTATTAGTTTTACTTAAAAAAAACCTTATTATTCCATATCGCCTTTAATTCTTCCATGATAATTTCAATAAATTATTCAAATTAAAATCATTAATATACCTACGTATTTACGTTAATTATGTTTGTCTAAATTTTTTGCAAGCAAATTATGCAAAAATTAATATTATGAGTAAAAAAAAAATTATTTTCCCACCTCTCTTCTGAAATTACAATGTAATTTAATTATGCAAAGTTAGAATAATTTAAATTTTAAACTTAATATTGCACTATTTTTTCAAGTGGTTTTCAGTACAGAGCTTTAAACGAACTCATATGTTGGACAACAACAAAATCCACATTGAAGATCTCTTATTTCTCAAATGTATATCAAAAAAGCATACTCTTTGGTAAGTGCTGGCCATCAGAGAACCTGAGCGAAAGCACTCATGACGATTTTGGCGATTTAGTTTCCAAAATTGTCGATTTTCAGAAGATTTTATTAGCAGCACTTGTCGGTAACAAAGAAGAGAGAAAATTGTGTGTGGGTTTGTATAAAATGAGAAAGATATAATTTTGTTTGTGTATTTCCCATAGCTTTGTATGGAGTGCTATGTGTGTGTATTATTTCAGCGTTACAGAATCAGTCAGTCAGTCAGTGAGTCAGGGATCAGCGTAAATATATTTAAGATGACATTGAGGTTAATATTTCTATAAGTATGTTAGTTGCACTTGTAATGCAAGAGGAGTGAGAGAGAAAAAGAGATAGAGCTATATCATTTCTAACCGATTCAAGAAAGCTTTTTGGTTTGACACTTGAAAGGTAGAGAAAAAGAAGAAAAAAGCCAAGCGAGTTGGGATGGCTAGTTTCTTTTTTTCAATTTTTGTCTCGAGGAAGAAAAGACGTTTTTCATAAGAGAAAAAGCAAAAAAGTATTAAGTGGTGTAGAACGAAAATAAAGTATTGCACTTTCCTGTCTTCGAAAAATGCACTCAAGGATTTAAATAAAACTTGTGCAGACAGCAACCATAGGTTACAAAAACATCAAAGAGAGAAAGGTGTATATATATTAAAGAAATCCAAGTGCAACAAGCCAAGCGGAAACAGGTCAATGGAAAGTACCAGACTATCTATGCCAACAATTTCCAAAAGGACTGGACGATACTACAGTGGTATAACGAAGTCTCGCATGAACTCCAGTTGTTCTTCACTCCCCAAGACACACGAATGGTTTGCGACCAGATGCCCCAAGCAGGAAACCACATGTTCATCTGTGAATTATTTTTCTTTGTTAAAAGCTAAGGTATAAAAATAGACTTCCATTGTATTCTATATATATAGTCATTAACTATCAAGAAATCGAACAAATTGTCAAATTTAAATATGGTTCCAATTCGTAGCACAGAATTGTCTAAATTTTCTATACGTTTGTAGTAACGTTAACATAAATACGAATACATATATGTGCTAGATTATTCTAACAATTTACCGCTATATATATGTATGTGTATACATACTTATCTACCGATCACATTTTTTTGCACGCTTGTTTAAATAACGGTAATCATAAAAAAAGGCAACCAACAAAAATATATATATATATAAATAAATGTCATATTGTTCATATATGATCAAATTTTAAATAAGTTGAATTCTGAAATGTGTCCTATTATAAGAATTTTTAAAAATTTTTAACATTACAAAAAAAAAAAAAATAATTTTTATATTGTAAACTATTGATTAACACTTAGCTATAAGATTTACTTTAATTATTTTTGCTAATTATTATAACAGTTTCTAAATAGTTTAGGTAAAACAACATAATGAGAAATATTTACTTTCAACCCCATGGTTAGCAAAGACTACCACCAACAACTAAGCAGAAGGCCTTCGTGCAGCGTTGGAGTCAATAATATGTGTAAGTGCCTATCATTTAATTGTGTTAAGCATCTTAGCTATTTTATTTATGCATTTTCAAATATCTTTAAACAATATTTATTGCCATTACTATGGAATTTTATTTGGTGGTATAATTAAAGCAAGAATATTATGATGACAATCACTGTTAGTTAATAATTTGTTTTTAACCCTACATAGCCGATAATTGAAATCAATTTTTTTGTTGAGATAAAAATGTATTTTTATATATAAAATTTTCTTAATTGTAAATAAAATCATGTATTTGAATTTAATAATGATTTAGTTAGTATTGAAACGATGTAGAGCTTCAAAAAGGTCTGAGGTAAAGTAAAGTGTAATTGGGGGTGTTCTTTAAATCGTCATGGCCAATAGAAAACCATAGGATGGGAGGGCAAAGAGGCCATTAGCTGTAACATCGTAGCTAACACTAAGGTTGTGTAAATTAAACGTAAATTGGTTCCATATATATTTTTATTTTTTTTAACTTCCTTTATTTTGGTTGTTATAATTTTTTTGTTATTAATAGGGCATCCTAAAGCGCACGTGATATTATTTTTTTTGTAAGGCTTATGGTCAGTCAGAGGAACAAGATCCCTGCCCCTTACTCCCAAACTAGCTAGCTTGCCGAGCACGTGCGTATTGTTTCATTCTGTGACCAAGCCTGTGGTTAATATTAAGCTTAGCTTAATGTCGACTTTTGCAGAGCACTGTCTAACTCGACATAAGTAGACAAGCCTAACATTACAAAAATGGCGTCCAACGTGGGGCCCGAAAACGTCAGGACTCTAATTTTAGAATTTATGATGATAATTTTGATACCATAACACCAGTTATACTTTCCTATTGTTTTTGGGACCGCAATTTTACCAATTTTAATTATCAAGAATACATATATATATAAAAGGATATCTTTCTAGTGTTTGTCTGTCGTTTGGTTTTGACCAAGAATGTAATAACTTTTATACATAGTAGGAAAAATTGTATTAGATGAGAAGTTACTCTTTTGCTATCCACTATGACTTATTAGTCTATTCATTCCTTTTTGTTTCGTGAGATGATAATTTAAAAATTTTCCAAGGATATAGTTCAGTGAGTAGAGTCATATATTGATATTTTAAAAGAAGAATTTAGGAATTACGCTTACGAAGCGTTTCTTATTTTGCTCTAAACGTGCACTTTTAGATGTGTTAAGTTATCAATGTTTGCTCAGTACAGTGAACATAACTGAAAACCCAATTTTAATTTACACAGACCGTGCAGTGTATTTCATATCAAAGTCATACACAACCTTTACTGAAGACCAAAAAGAAGTTTTACTAAATTCATAATTGAAATAATTTTTATAATATGTCGATTCTCATAGTAATGAAAATATACCATCGATTGAGGAAAAACGGAGTATACTACAATGTCCTATTTGCAGAAAAGATTATGAAGTAGATGACATTATTGTTTCGGCTCCATGCAAACATGTATTCCATAAGGAATGTATCGTAAATGTTCTTAAGGAAACTCAAGGTTGCCCAATTTGTGGTAAAGCTTGTAGACAAAATAGATTAAAATCACATAACATTTTAGAGGAAACGGAAAGTGCTTCTGCTATTCTTCCAAGTCCTTCCAATATTAACCCCCCTAATAGTGGTGCTATCCCGAAAGCTTTAAATCCAAAGCAAAACCCACCTAGATGGAATTTACTTGATTGGACTATGTCTCAAACACCCGGATTTAACTTAAATAATAAGAAAGAAAAGGAAGCTAGATCCTTAGAGGATTTATTAAATATTTCACACCAAAATTTGAATTCACAGAATTCACAACGTAATTAAGATCAACAAAATGTTAGTGATAATACTCTTTAAAATTTGATAAATGAAGAGGTAAGAATCCAATTAGCATCTATGAATTTGAACCAAAATTATAACACCAGAAATAGTTTAGGAAATCGTCACAGTGTTGGAAATCGTAGTTTTGATACCATCCAAATAGATTTTCTTTAAATAGAACAAATTTAAGACCTTATAGAAATAATAATAATCAACAATATAATTTAAATTTGACTCTCGATAAAATTTCTGCAATCATATCTGGTTGGCATTTAAAGTTTAGTGGTGAAGAAGAAGGAGGTTTATCAGTAGATAATTTTATTTATCGAGTACAAGCTCTTACCTTTCAGAGTTTACGAGGAGATTTTGACACCTTATGTCTTCACATTCATTTATTATTTACTGGCAAAGCTATCGATTGGTTTTGGCGTTTACATGGTACCGTCACCAGAATTACTTGGGAAACACTGTGTACTGAATTAAGAAACCAATTTAGAGATACTAGGACAGATTTTGACTTAAAAGAAAAGAAAAGAAGTAGAAAACAAAGAATAGGAGAAAAATTTGATACCTCTTATGATGCAGATTGCAAATTACTGATCGGTTACAAACTCCAGTAAATGATTATGATTTAGTTGAAATTTTAAAACGTAATTTACGGCCAGAAGTTCGTAAAGAGATTTTACACTTTAAAATTATTAAAATTTCTGAATTAAGAGACTTTGTTAGAAAACATGAAATATTAGAAGAGGAATTAAATAAGTATAGATCAAACGGAAATTTTATACCTCGAAAAATGGATTCAGAAATAGAGACCGAAAGTGTAAAAGAAGAAGATACATTAAATGTTGAAGAGATTAATGATTTGGTTTGTTGGAATTGTTCTGAAACCGGCCATAGATTTGAAGATTGTTTAGGCGATAGAAAAATTTTCTGTTACGGATGTGGTAGTCCAAATGTTTTTAAACCCAATTGTGCGAAATGTAACAAGTTTCCAAAAAAAACTACCAAAACAATGCGAAACTGAAAAAGTTTCAATCCAAATCCACTCAAATTTAAGGTCTTCTGAATGTCAAACTGAACCTTTAGCAATTCTGAATAAAACAAACTTCAAAAATGAATTTTCAAAAACAAGTTTTATTCCAAGATATTTAAAACCCTACCGCATAAGATTAAAAGAATATAAAAAAGCAAAATTAAAATTTTTAATGCAGAAGTAATTAAACAAAATATTGCTGTTAAAGTAAAAAGATCTACAAAGAGATTAAGAGAATTTTGGAAAAAAGTTATAAGAAATAGGAAAAGTTTTTGTTCGGCAATAATTTCTGATAAAAAAAATTTCAGTTTAAGACCATTTGCAAATGTTACAATTTTTGATGAAAATGTTGTTGGTATGATAGATACTGGCGCTACAGTTTCTTGTTTTGCATCTGATTATGCCACAAAATTCTTGAACGAAAATAAACACCCTTTCAATAAATTCAGTATACATTTAAAAACATCTGATGGAAGAAAACATTCCGCAGTTGGTAGTGTTAAAACTACAATAACTTTAAGAGGAGAATAAAAATTTTAATCTTTTTAATTATACCAAATTTAATACAAAACCTATACTTGGGTGTAGATTTTGTTAGAGCTTTTGGCTTAGGCAAAGATTTATTTGTAGGAAACGTTTCAAATTGCAAAAATTCAAGTTTAAGTGAATTGGAATCTGATGATAACATTCATATTTTAAACGCAGATGAGAAAATAAGACTAGATGAAGCTATCAATTCATTTCCGTCATACACAAATAAAGGACTAGGAAAAACTTCATTAGTAGCCCATGTAATAGATAATTCTGATAGCAAACCAATTAAGCAAAGACATTTTGCAGTATCACCTGCTGTTGAAAAATTGTTATTTGAAGAAATAGACAGAATGATTCAATTAGGAGTAATAGAAGAGTCCCAAAGTCCATGGTCATCGCCTGTGGCTCTGGTGCGTAAGCCTGGGTAAGTACGACTGTGTCTAGATGCTAGAAAAGTGAACAGTGTCACCGTTAAAGATGCTTACCCTTTGCCTCTAATTGATGGTATTCTCAGTAGGCTCCCAAAGGCAAGATTTATTTCAAGTCTTGACTTGAAGGACGCCTTCTGGCAAATTCCATTGGATGAAGAGTCAAAGGAGAAGACTGCTTTCACTGTGCCTGGTCGTCCCCTCTAGCAATTCGTTACTATGCCATTTGGTTTATGCAATGCAGCACAGACGATGTCCAGACTTATGGATAAAGTCATTCCGGCTCATTTGCGAACAAAAGTTTTTATATGATTTACTTTTAATAACTGAAACATTTGACGAACACATCATATTATTGCACGAAGTTGCTTTAGAAATGAGAAAAGCGAACTTGACACTAAATGTTGAAAAGAGCAAATTTGTGCTCAAACAAGTTATATACTTAGGACATATAATCGGCCATGGATCGATTAAAACAGACCCAGACAAAGTTAAAGCTATCCGAGATTATCCGTTACCAACGTCCGTCCGTCAAGTAAGAAGATTTTTAGGAATTTGTGGTTTGCGACTGTGACATTACCTCTTACCGATATGTTACAGAAAAATAAGAAATTTATCTGGTCCGACAAAGCAAAAGCTTCATTTGAAGAACTTAAAAATTCACTATGTTCCGGTCCGGTGTTACATAACCCGGATTTTTACCGTCCGTTTTCGATTCAATGTGACGCTAGTCAATATGGGATTGGGGCAGTACTTGCACAACGAAATGATGAAGGAGACGAAGTACCTGTAGCTTACATGAGTCATAAATTAACTTCAGCTCAATGAAACAATTCAGTTTCAGAATAAGAATG
The DNA here is from genome assembly GCA_963682025.1 of Cordilura impudica. Taxonomy (NCBI): domain Eukaryota; kingdom Metazoa; phylum Arthropoda; class Insecta; order Diptera; family Scathophagidae; genus Cordilura; species Cordilura impudica. The sequence goes on along the minus strand of OY821517.1, from coordinate 214,001,630 downwards.
TCTTGCCGCTATACTGGCCATTAAAAAGTTTCGAGCTTATGTAGAAGGTCACGATTTTGAAATCATAACCGATCATGCCTCACTTAAATGGCTTATGAGTCAGACAGACTTAAATGGTAGACTGGCCAGATGGGCATTGAAGCTATAAGGATTTACCTTTACGATAAGACATCGACGAGGAAGTCAAAATATAGTGCCAGATTCGTTATCTCGTATCTTTTCGGAAGATAATAATGAAATGGATATTAGCCGTTTTGAAAATTTTTGTATAAATGAAATTGACAACTCAGTTGAGATAGATTTAGAGTCTGAAGAATTTAAATCACCTGAATACCTATCCTTAATGGAAAACTTCAAGCTAAAATAAAATATATCCCAGATATAAAAATCGTTGATGGTTTTATTTATAAACGAGCTGAACATCCAACAGGAGATGCAGTTCAAGAGCAATTATCTTGGAAACTTTGGGTTCCACTCTCGTTAACCAACGATTTAATAAAAAGAGCTCATGATCACCCTCTTTGTGCTCATGGAGGTGTAGGAAAGACTTTACGTCGATTAAAAATATTTTTCTTTTGGCCTTAAATGGTAAAACAAATTTCTGAGTATGTGCTTTCTTGTGAAGTTTGCAAAGAAACAAAAGCAACAAATAAAATTCTAAGACCGCCAATGGGTCAACAGTCGACGTCTGTTCGTGTTTTCCAAAAACTATATTTAGATTTACTAGGTCCCTATCCAAGGTCATCGTCAGGTAATGTTGGAATCATAATAGTTCTAGACCACTTGTCAAAATTTCATTTTTTAGAACCAATAAAAAATTCACAGCTAACGTCATTGTAGAGTTTTATAGAAAAACGTATTTTTCATATATTCGGTGCTCCAGAATCTATCACAACAGATAATGGAGTGCAATTCAAATCAAACTTATTTAAACAATTTTTAGATCCTTATGGTGTTTTCCATAATTTAACCGCAATTTATTCACCACAAGCTAACGCAAGTGAACGAGTAAATCGGTCTGTTTTTAGCTGCAGTTAGAGCATATGTAAAACCTTCACAGAAAGATTGGGATGAAAAACTTTCAGCCATTAGTTGCGCTTTAAGAAGTTCGGTGCATGTTAGTACAGGTTTTTCTCCGTACTTTCTACTGTTTGGACAAAACATGTTGACCAATGGTAAATCATATTCTTTATTGCGAAAATTAAATTTATTAGAAGACCCAAAGTCAGAATTAAAATTAGATGAAAAGCTAGAATTGATAAGACAAACAGCTCAAGATAATATCAGGAAATCGTATGAGAAAAACGTTAAAACATACAACCTTCGTTCTCGTCCAGTAAACTATGAAATAGGTCAAACGCTATACCGGAGAAATTTTGCTCAATCTAAAGCAATTGATCATTTTAATAACAAACTTGCTAATAAATTTGAAAAAGCTAAAATTATAGCTAAATATGGTTCTTGTTATTATGAACTACAAGACATGCCAGGCAAAAATATTGGCAAATTCCATGCTAAAGATATTCGTACTAGACTTCAGCGTTTGTCTCATTGTTAAGAACAATTCTACACAACCAGTTTTGTAATATCAGATATATGTATGTTTAATAAGCATGAAACTTCAGTATTTAAAAATATTAAAAATTTTTCCTTTTGCTTATAAAATCAAATAACACAAATTTTATTTATGAAATGTTCCTGTCGTTCCTTTTTTTATAAATACGTTTCGAATTCAATTATTTGTATTTCAATTAATTAATAACATTGATATTAATTGTTATAATGGTTTATGGTTTTGGTTTTGTTACCTTTCGTACAGCTAAACATTAATTCCCTTTTTACTAAAAAAAATTTCCCTCTACTAATCATCAACACATTCAGGGCCATCACTGCTACAATTTACACCCTCTCTTGGTTAGACTAGTTTTCGTATTATTTTGACATGACATTGAGGTTAATATTTCTATAAGTATGTTAGTTGCACTTGTAATGCAAGAGGAGTGAGAGAGAAAAAGAGATAGAGCTATATCATTTCTAACCAATTCAAGAAAGCTTTTTGGTTCGACACTTGAAAGGTAGAGAAAAAGAAGAAAAAAAACCAAGCGAGTTGGGATGGCTAGTTTCTTTTTTTCAATTTTGGTCTCGAGGAAGAAAAGACGTTTTTCATAAGAGAAAAAGCAAAAAAGTATTAAGTGGTGTAGAACGAAAATAAAGTATTGCACTTTCCTGTCTTCGAAAAATGCACTCACGGACTTAAATAAAACTTGTGCAGACAGCAACCATAGGTTACAAAAACATCAAAGAGAGAAAGGTGTATATATATTAAAAAAATCCAAGTGCAACAAGCCAAGCGGAAACAGGTCAATGGAAAGTACCAGACTATCTATGCCAACAATTTCCAAAAGGACTGGACGATACTACAGTGGTATAACGAAGTCTCGCATGAACTCCAGTTGTTCTACACTCCCCAAGACACACGAATGGTTTGCGACCAGATGCCCCAAGCAGGAAACCACATGTTCATCTGTGAAGTATTTTTCTTTGTTAAAAGCTAAGGTATAAAAATAGACTTCCATTGTATTCTATATATATAGTCATTAACTATCAAGAAATCGAACAAATTGTTAAATTTATATATGGTTCCAATTCGTAGCATAGAATTGTCTAAATTTTCTATACGTTTGTAGTAACGTTAACATAAATACGAATACATATATGTGCTAGATTATTCTGACAATTTACCGCTATATAGTTATATGTATGTGTATACATACTTATCTACCGATCACATTTTTTTGCACGCTTGTTTAAATAACGGTAATCATAAAAAAAGGCAACCAACAAAAAAATATATATATATAAATAAATGTCATATTGTTCATATATGATCAAATTTTAAATAAGTTGAATTCTGAAATGTGTCCTATTATAAGAATTTTTAAAAATTTTTAACATTACAAAAAAAAAAAATAATAATTTTTATATTGTAAACTATTGATTAACACTATAAGATTTACTTTACTTATTTTTGCTAATTATTATAACAGTTTTTAAATAGTTTAGGTAAAACAACATAATGAGAAATATTTACTTTCAACCCCATGGTTAGCAAAGACTACCACCAACAACTAAGCAGAAGGCCTTCGTGCAGCGTTGGAGTCAATGATATGTGTAAGTGTCTATCATTTAATTGAGTTACTTAAGCATCTAAGCTATTTTATTTATGCATTTTCAAATATCTTTTAACAATATTTACTATGGAATTTTATTTGGTGGTATAATTAAAGCAAGAATATTATGATGACAATCATTGTTAGTTAATAATTTGTTTTTAACCCTACATAGCCGATAATTGAAATCAATTTTTTTGTTGAGATAAAAATGTGTTTTTATATATAAAATTTTCTTAATTGTAAATAAAATCATGTATTTGAATTTAATAATGATTTAGTTAGTATTGAAACGATGTAGAGCTTCAAAAAGGTCTGAGGTAAAGTAAAGTGTAATTGGGGGTGTTCTTTAAATCGTCATGGCCAATAGAAAACCATAGGATGGGAGGGCAAAGAGGCCATTAGCTGTAACATCGTAGCTAAGACTAAGGTTGTGTAAATTAAACGTAAATTGGTTCCATATATATTTTTTTTTTAACTTCCTTTATTTTGGTTGTTATAATTTTTTTTGTTATTAATAGGGCATCCTAAAGCGCACGTGATATTATTTTTTTTTTAAGGCTTATGGTCAGTCAGAGGAACAAGATCCCTGCCCCTTACTCCCAAACTAGCTAGCTTGCCGAGCACGTGCGTTCTGTTTCATTCTGTGACCAAGCCTGTGGTTAATATTAAGCTTAACTTAATGTCGACTTATGCAAAGCACTGTCTAACTCGACCTAAGTAGACAAGCCTAACATTACAGACTGCTAGTGCAAGCTCTGTGAAGAGGCAATTGAATTCTCTTTGTGAAAAATATTGTCACAACAATTCGTGTAAGAAGACGCTGCAAAATGCTCGGAGAATTGGCTAGAGATGTTGGTCTTTCATCGTCTCCAACAAGAAATATATACACGATTTACACATTAAGTGAACTTAATTTCAAATTTGGATTTCTACTAGACGTTGAAAATTTATTAAACACGGATAATGCTGATAACAACCTTGAAAAAAATTTTAAAAATTTTGGATGAATTTTATAATACAGTTTTCAATGGAATATAACCTTTATCGAAGATGTTCTGCAAAATGTTACTCCGCAGTAGAAAAGAAATTGAACCTAAAACTTCATTAGAATTTCTTACTTTTATAATCTCGTTTGGAGAAGATATTTTTCCAAACCTGAGGGTGGCACTTCAAATAATCCTGACTATCTTTGTATCAAGTGCTAGCTGCGAACGTTCATTTAGCAAATTAAAATTAATTTTGACATATATACGATCAACGATGGGACAAAACGCCTAAGTGACTTAGCAGTTTTAAGTATGGAAAGAGAGAAATTTGAAATGATCAACTGTGATAATATTATTGATAAATTTGCTTAATAAGAAGCAAGGAAAATTTATACATAGTAATTAGTTTTATTATTTTATTATAATCATATTATTTTCCTTAAAAATAATAAATATTAACTTTTTTATTGTTTTAAAACTGCGTGTTTTTAAAATATTTCTTTATAAATATGTAAAATAAATATTAGGTATCTTTTGAACTTATTCAGATGATCATATACATTTCAAAATTTAGTCTTGTTTTCTCAACTACATTTTTTGTCTCAAATTTAAAGCCTTGCTTGAGCCTATGACTTTATAATATTATGGTTTTCGAAAGGGTTGGGGGCGCTAAAAAATGTATTGTGCCCCGGGCGCGCGTTAAGCTCGCTACGTCCCTGTGACGCTGCAACTGTATTTTTAATTTTCCAACTTCATATATTAGATTTCATTTCATTAAAACGTTTATCGAACTCTTTAATCATCCAAGCTTCACTTTCCTCAATGAATTTTTTTAAGATATGTGTGAATTTCTCAAACCTTTTATCCACAAGGTTAAGTAACTTGAAGGCTGAATCATTAGTCGACAATCGCGGTACTTTTAATACATTATCTAGAAACGAGTTTTGTAGCTAAAGTTAAAAATCGTTGTTTTCGTTGTTGTTGCTCATTTCTAATGTAATAAAACTAGAATCACCATTTTTATTTTGTGTTTTTTACTGCTGGTATTGATGTTGTTAGTGTTTTTCTTTCACGTTTTGTTTTACTCATTTGTTTTTATTGTATATTTATTGTTGTTGTGGATTTGTCTATTTCTTTATGCTTTAAAGAATTATAATAAGGATTTTAATAAAACAAGTTATACATTCCAAGTTCAAATTGTTGTTTTTGGCGTTGATTAAATGATTAACGCGACGCACAGTGGTCAATTTCGCGAGATAGCGGTCAAAACTCTATAACTTTTGACCGGATTGGTATTTTTTTACGCAATTTGTTTTGTTCAATAGGAGGGACTTTAAGCTTCAATTTGCGTGTTCAAACGTAAAAATCTACTGATAGGAACGTAAGTAATTTGGAGTTAAAAATGCATTTTAATTTTTTGTTGAGTTTCCATGTAAAAGTTGAATATTTTGACATTTTAAATAGGTATTTTTTTTATAATTTCTTATTTTCTTCAATCGTATTTTACAACCAATACTAATTTATTATTCCTAAACTTAATTTTGGTCAGAAAATGCCAACATTTGGCCCCTGACATTTATTTAGTCTCAATGTTCACAGGGGCCAAAGGTTGGTTTTTTTGGAAGAAATCTAATTCTTGTGAGGATTAAACTGAAAAATAACACTGAAATTCCCAACAATATCAATACCATTTGGATATATTATATACAGAACACAACATCGATAAAATTTTAAGTAAACTTTTACTATTGATTTAAAGTGCACATATATTTTATTTAAATGTATTAATAAAAATTTATACTAAAATTAGAAACAAATTATAATCTTTAAACTAGTATTAATTAAACAATATTAGTAAAAATTTTTTCCAAATAGCTTTGATTTTCATTTTGCAGTAGTTGTTTAGCTTCTTCATCTAACTCTAATGAGGTTGATTTCCATTTTTGTCGAATACTGGACATATATGGGTCTGATGTGCACAACAAAATATTAATAAGATCTTCATTAGTACAATATCTGGAAATTTTTCTTGTATTGTGCTCGCGAAAGAATCTGTAGTCTTTGTTCCTTTTTTCTTGGGCTTCTTCTGAGAGATCTCCAATTGGAAGCATATTGTGCTGAATTATTTGTTCCCCATGGAATCGGTAAAAAAAATCTCCTTGCTGTGTTTCCATCATTAGAATTTCCTTCTCCTTGCTTTGGCTGGTCAATTATAAGGCCTATCTCACGGTATTTTTCTTGAATATCTTTTTTTTTGCTTTCTTTTTTCCAAATTTTCTTTGTTGTTTCTCACTGTTTCGCCTAACGGGCCAAATTCCAAATCGTATCCCAATTTAAGAATATGCTCCATAAAACGAATTCTAGCATGAAGAGGTGACATTCCAAATTCATATGCTTCATTAAAACTATCGTCTTGTGTTGGTGGTTGGCTCAATTGACTTGATGTTTTTTGGCATATGGTGCAGCTTGATGATGACTTTGTTTTGGTTAAAGCTTTTCCATCAATCATTGTGAGACACATTTTAAAATTTACTTCAATGTCTTGGTCATCAAATTTAAATGTTACTGGTTGAAGTTCTTTAATCTGATCATTTATTTTTCGAACTTCTTCATCTATGACATCTTGAGTCTCCTTTTTGTAAGCAAACTTTATTGGTCTACAAAATTTTGTTGACGAGGGAATTTCATTCTTCCATACATCTATCTCTGCAGCTCTACTAGTTGACGGCTCTGAACCAATATAAGTTTTTGTTAAACGTAATGGAACGAAAGAAATCATGAATAAATTGGCATCTGATGAATTTTCCGCATTACATTGTTTGTATTGTTTCTGGCCAGAGGACCCATCACATCCCCATTTAGAAATTAAAGTCATGCTGCAATTTTTAAACTTCTTTAAATAGTCAGCATCTAATGTCTTTAATAATCGTTCTGCAGTATGTTCAAGAAGATCCTGCAATTTTATTTCTGCTGAAGTTACACTAATAGCAGTTGGTAAAGGTAAGCAATCTTTTTTGGCAGAAACTATATCTCGATATCATGGAAAAATTCCACAATTTTTTTCATTGGTTCGCTTCCGCAATTCTGTATATTGGTTTTTAGTCATTTTCAAATCCAAAAATAGTGCAAATGCTTCTTCTGGAGTAAATTTATTTTCTTCAGTTGGTGTCGGCATACTTTCTAAAATCCTTTTTGTGCGTCTGGGGCTTGCTTCCACTATTTTTTCAATGATAGCAATTTTACCCTTTTTAGTTTTCGATGGTTGAATTTGATGCAGAAATGAATCCTTTATGATGCTACAAGAAACTTCTTCATTGATATGTTTAAGCTTGCGTCTTCGTGATCTTTCACTACAATTATCAATTGGCTTTGCTGGTCGACCACCTTTTCCAGTTTCCGTGGTAGTTACTGATGGCTTTTTAAAAATAAGTTTATTTCTTAGCCATTCTTGGTTGCGTGAGTAAAACAATTTCTTGTTTCTGGAACATTGATTGTACCGTTTTCTTAAAGTATTTAAAAAGTTTTTTATTTTTAAGTTATGAATTTTAATTTCTTGTTTGTCGCATATTTTGAAGAATGGATTATTCATTATATGTAAAATAATGTCGTTTTCATCTTTCCGTTCAAAATATATATCAGATAGAACACTATAACTGAATTTAGCCATTGTTTAAACAATAATGAAGAAAAAAAAATTAATGCATGGATTAATATACTATTGCTCGAAGTTTCAACATGATCTTTTTACCTCTTTGAAACATAATATAACAGGTAGTTGGTTGTACCAGTTATTTCCATTGGTTTTAAATTTATTTGCAATTTTCACGTATTTAAGTTGTGTAATATTAGATGGCAATAAAATCTTTTTTACCTTTTCCAAATGAATTGCTAGATACCACATAATTTGAGAGTTAAAAGGTACTGGCAATAATATAAAAGGTACTTGGTTTTACCAGTTATATCCATTGGTTTTAAATTTATTTGCAATTTTCACGTATTTAAGTTGTGTAATATTAGATGGCAATAAAATCTTTTTTACCTTTTCCAAATGAATTGCTAGATACCACATAATTTGAGAGTTAACAGGTACTGGCAATAATACAAAAGGTACTTGGTTTTACCAGTTATTTCCATTGGTTTTAAATTTATTTGCAATTTTCACGTATTTAAGTTATGTAATATTAGATGGCAATAAAATCTTTTTTACCTTTTCCAAATGAATTGCCAGATACCACATAATTTGACAGTTCTATTGTCATTTTTGTCGAAATTTTGATACACCCTTCTATGTGGACTAGGTCCAAATATGGGCCAACTTCTCCTAATTTCAACAGAATTATTTTTTGGGTCAATAAGAACTCTTGTACAAAATTTCATCAAAATATATGCATAATAGCCACTTTCACATACAAATAACTTCTCAAAAAATATGACGTGCATTTGTACCGAATATCTTACCTTGGGTCAGAAAAATTGCTGTAGCTCAAAAAGTGCAGTCCCGATGCATGGACATGTATATATAGGAATGTAGGGGAGAGTTAGGACTACAAAATAGTAAATTTGTGTTTTGACTCAGCTTGACTCACAGGAGTTGTGCTCTATGAAGTAGGAAATTTCCGAGAAATTTGACCTTTTTGAAAAAAAAAATGTAAATTTTTCTGAAAACAGTAGAGCTTCAATTTTTTTACCGGTAATAGTAAATAAGTTAAGTTACAACACAAAATTTATTTCGTCCAAAAATCTTGAAAAACAAAAAAGTTATGATCATTTAAACTTTAAAAATTAACTAAAAATATCATAAATTTACTAAATTCTGAAAAAGCCCATTTTGGACCACCCTGTTCTCAGTGAAATAGTTCAAATAGAGTTCTAATTTTTTGGCTCCCGAGGTTTACTACTATCTACTTTCATATGAGTCTAATAACTTTAAAATCGGAGAACAAAAACCAAAAGGAGTTTTGACCGCTATCTCAAAATATTGACCACAGTGCGACGTACATATTGTGAAAAGAGTCATGTGAAGCTTTTTATCATTGGCAAACACAAAACGGAAACAATTCTTAATATCATGTTTACTTTCATCATCCTTTCATCATCACCAGCAGCATGTTTACTTTTCGTTGTTTTTGCCTCTTTTCGATTGCAAAAATTTCGAATCTTCACCATCCAGCATGTCGGCTACATTATCCAGCATCTTCATATTGTTCATCATCGTTGTTTTGCTTCTACCTTCTTGGCCGCCTTTTGTTGTGCCAGCAATAATAATTTTTGCTTTCTTCCTTCGGCCCTGGCTTGAGTAGTCTTGAATGTAATTGTCTTACGTAAAACAAATCACAAGCTATGGGTTTTAATATACACCTTTTATACATATTTTTATATCAAAACATATAATACGATATTATTAATGTTTTTTAAATGTTTATCAATAGCAAATACTCACTATTATTATTGTTTTTTATGCTGGTTACAAACATGTGTAGCTGTTCACTTGCACACATTATATTTTGTATATTTTATTTTTTAATCTCTTTCTCAAAGTTGTTAAAGCAATTCTAAGAAAAAAAGGTAAACAAAGCCATACGGTTCGTGTTTACTTTTTTGACAGCTGTCAAGTTGTCACGACTGTGTTAGGCTGTGCATGAAACACATAGACGACAGAGGCTACACGAACACACGGATACAAATGCTGCTGGCTGCAATAGTAGTCGTGTAGTCAACTACTTAATTTTTTTGAAAATGACAGCAACATATAACAACAATATAAACAGCTGTTTTTATACAAAATCATTTTTATATCAGTAGTGCCAATTATATTTTTTTTTACTTTATTAAAATAGAAAAACATGTATGATTCTATATAAAATTGTCTTAAATATATTACTTATTATAACTTAAAAATAAATAAATAAATTTGCTTATTAATAGAATTATTATAGCGATTAATTTTTTCAACAAAATAAAATATTTCATAGCACTAATTTCTTTTACATATTTTGTTATATTGTCAACACTATTTTTATTTTGTAGCTAACAAAAATAGAAATTAGCCTAAGTTGACTACAGCAGCAAAAGTGACCATGTAGTCGTGTAGCTGTGTTGGTGTCAAAATAATCGTTTTCATATAAACGTGTGTATTTTATTTTTGACAGGCTGTAGTCGTGTAGCCGCTGTCGTCTATGTGTTTCATGAGAGAGTTCGGCTTACTGGTGCCATTATGTATATGTGTGTGTAAACAAAAATATACGATATCCCAGTAATCATTTCGAAGATTGTTTTAACAAAAATCATCTTACTGTGTCTTCTTCGCGCACTTTTGATGATTAAAAACTGATTAATCACATACGGTATTAGAAAAAGACTAAGAACTGATTTTTGCTTACGCTTAAAAAGTGATTTATAGAAAAATGACATTAAATATGACTCAAAAATAAGTCGAAATTAATCAGAAAATTGGATAAGAAAGGTTCTCAAGAAGAGTCAGGGGTAAGGTAATATGTCCTCCCAACAAAAGAATATTTTGTGATCAGCAAAAGAGCGCATTTATGACTGTTTTAATAGCACGGAGGAGTCAAAAAGACTCCACATGATCACTTATTGCATAAAATGTTTACTGGGATTTTATTCACTATCTGTAGAAACAGTTTTTTAAGTAAAACAAATCTGCACACAATTTCAATTCTATTTCGTTCACAATGATACGATCATTTTTTTACTAGCTAGCAGTAAAATAAGAAAATAGTATTATAATACAGCGTAATGATGAATTGTACTTCTCAATTAGTTTATTTTTAATGTGCCATAAGAAGTTCGGTTTGTGCTAACAAATGAATTAATACATTGTTACGATTTTTTTTTATTGTTACAATTTTATTTATCAAAGCATTTTGTAAATGTATTATCATATAAAATTGGTATATTTTTTTTTCTAGCATGGTAGAAAATTTAAAATTCACAGGTTGGGAACTTAGCTTAACGAGTATATATGCAAAATGTATGTATGTCAGGGCATAAATAATGCAAATATATATATAAAAAAAAAAAAAACAAAAGAACCAAACTCATTAATCTCATTTTATTGCATTATATGGTAATAGTTTTGTCTTACTTTAACAAGTATGACCATTATAATTCTTTACTGACTTTGAATTCACCTTTAAGATCATCACATAATATAGAAGGTCTAACCAAAAGCCACAATTTCTTTTACTATCATTTATAGTGTGAATATTGAAGTGAAAGGTTGAAAAAAAATTTAAATTGAACAGTGTAATGTTAGCAAAAATTTTGTGATTGAAAAAGTAGTTAAAACGTTGCTGCTAAATATAAAAAAAAATTAGTTATACCAAATAAGGCGATAAGTTACAACTGGAATTGTGTGTCTCAACGCCACACTTCAGTAACCAGTCTCCCGGTTTCGGAAACCATTTTACCTTCTTAAATTTTCACGGAAAATACTTTAACGGACAGGAGTTCTGTGCTCTGCATTTCTGTACATTTTACTTCCAACGTGGTCGAAAACCTCATGTGGTCAAAACCTACACGCGGCGGTAAGAGACTCACACAACACCACAAAACCAACATCGAAGATCTGACATTCATAAGACGAAAGGAATATGTGAAAATATTTTCTAATAATTAGTAACTATTAGCATATGTAAAAATTTTAAACTTCAAAACTTCTTAAGCCTTAAAACCTAAAATCTTAAAAAGGATCTATGAAAGTGATGTATTATAATAGATTTCAATGGCGTATATAAAAATATAATTATGAATTTAAAATAGTAAATTGCCGATTTCACATAAAAAAAAAAAAAAAATTAATTTAAATAATTATTATATTCCTGATTATAATGCTACATTTTTCGTATACATATGACATATAGTTTTTTTTTTATGTTACTTAAAATCAAAACTTTCCTTTAACTATAAATTAATTTTACCAACATTTTTCCTTTGGGTGTTTTGTACCAATATCTCAACAAAAAGAATGTAAAATTTTTTTTTTTGTTAAACTTGTAATCCTAATCATGTTAATATTTAAAATTATTTTGTTTTAATTATTATTATATTTCTATACCATTATTCACAATACCTATAAATTCTCCTTTCTTTTTATGAGAGTATACCAATAAACAACAACACGTCGATTTGCTGGGCCCATCAATTGAGACAGTCGCAAATATGAAATATTAAATCTCTTCATTATTGTAAGTAATGATCCACTTTATATATTCTATTTTTATTTTGTAAAACTAGCTTTACCCTCTTTATTGGTTCAGTTTCACTTCGTTCCTTTTTGTATGTTAAGATTTGTCCAAATTAAAATTGTACAAACAATGAATTAGTAATATACGAACAATGAATACGTTATGTTCCATTATAGCAGTAAGCATACTATTAAGCTCCATTTGTTCTTACATATAAATCATTTATATGAATTTTAATTTTAATAAAATTAAATTTTGAATTATTATTACAAAAAAAAAAAAAAAAAAAATGAATCTTTAAGAAATTTACAATAAGGGAATGATAGGAGGTATTAAATGTAAGTATACGTAAATATCAGTCGTGCTTCTATTAGGGACAGTGTAACAATTTAGGGTATTTCAACTGTCATGGTGTCTGACATTTTGTTGGTCAAGCGGGAGGAAAAAAATGTACCCCTTCATGGCAAATCACCTCGTCATGTTTTTTTTTTTTTTTTTTTTTTTAATTTGTATATGTTTATTCTATTCTATTCAGTTTTCTCTTGTATTTTGCACACTGGTTGGTAGTTCTAGGCAAACAGTGTGTTATATGCGTATGTGCCAAAATATGAGATAAGAGCCAATTTCTACCAACTATAAAGCTAGCCGAAATATCTTTTTTTTTATGCCACTTATCCGAATATTTTGTATTGCTAGAAAAAAATTCTAGCCGGCACATAACAACATGCTTCCCGGGGCGAAGCTTGATCATTGCACTGTGATTGAGTTGAGCTCCGCGACTATTCCTGATGTGAATAGCTCGTGTCTACAATTTTTGGTAGTTGGGAATGGCGTTTGTGCAAAGGAAAGCATGACCCAGGGCGAGGCTTGATCATTGCACTTTGATTGAGCTGAGCTCCGCGATTATTCCTAATGCGAATAACTCGTGCATTAAATTCTCGGTAGTCCGGGAATGGCGTTTGCCTGCGCCAAACATTAAATAATTTTTAAAAATGTACTATAATTAAATATTATTGACATCTATATTATATTGTTATCATCTGACAAAAAAATTTTTTTAAACACTACTAATTTTTTACAGGGTAGATATTTTATGGTTTCAGTACTACTTTTGAATGCAAGAATGTATGTACTAAAAGTAGAACCCTTAAAATCATACTATTTTTGCAACCCTAAAAATTGCAGTATATTGTATAAATAAAATAATTTATTTTTATATTATTTTTAATATGCGCTTATTATCGATATACATATACAGAATATATGAATGTTATTTATAGTATTTTGATATTTGCAACAGTAGTATGTATCAATTTGTAATATTTTGTGATCTTATAAAAATCGCAGAATATTGATATTGATTTTATATAGTTTCTTTTATTAATTAACTAACTTAAATATTACACCATAAAATGTTGATATTGGTGAATTTTTATATTATTACCACAACGACCATAAAAACAACAAGTACAGCTGTGACAAAATACAAAATTTAGAATGACAATATAGGAAAACATCATATTTTTTTTAACTTTTCAGTGATTTCTCGGCACCTATGAAACCTATTGTCACGATGTAAAAAACAGAAACCTTCTCATGATGTTGGCGTATCATTCTCACTAACAACAAGCGCCCTAGCTGTCCTATTGAGAACGCTATCATGACAAGAACAACATAGGCAAATCATATTTTTTCAAGACTTTTTTTATTCCATCGTTCAATTCTCGGGACCAGATAAACCGATTTGGACGATTTTAAACAGCAAACTTCTCAGGATGTTAGTGAATCATTTTTTATACCAACGAGCAACCTAGTTGCCCGATTGAAGCCGTCATTGTGATTTCCACAGACGGACAGACGGACAGCCGGACAGACGGACATCACTATATCAACTCCGCTTGTTATAAGGATCACAAATATATATATTTTATGGGGTCCAGATTTTTTTTTCTAATTATTACAAACGGAATGACAAACTTATATATACCCTTTGCACACTGGAGTGGAGGGTATAAAAAAAGTGTAATATACATAAATTCGATATTTATTTTATTTTTTTGTGTTTTTATTTACAGAAGTCTGGTAAGGGCAGTGTGTAAAAGAAATTAGCGTTTATTTTAAGTAAATAGAGCAAGTCTTCACATACAGCTGATTATGAATTTGTCTTGTTGGTTTAATACTTTTTATTTTTCTTACTGTTGTTGATTTATTTTATTTCACTTTTTCTTCAGCTTTTTCAAATGAAATCCTTTATATTCTTATCACTACGATGCTTAGAGATATATTTAGTTATCATATCTTAACTTTTTTACAATCTTAAATGACTTTTTCACTGAATTTTATTTAAATAAATGCGGACAACTTAAAAACACGTCTATTTTCCCGAAAAAAAATGTGTACCCTTATAATAAGTTTATCCTGTACTGTAATTATAGGAATAATTTTTATTATTGTACACGAAAGCACAATAAATAAATAAGTAAATAAGTACATTTTTCATAAATTTCGATACCTCTTTTTGTTCCGGTCAACTTTCGTGGAACATGACACAATGTGTTGAAGGCTTTATGGTTCTTCTCAGATATTATATATGATCTTTTGAGCAATTAATTTACCTAAAATATTTCGCTTAACCCCATCTAGCAGAATTTGAGAGTAAACGTCATCTCCATTTAGTAGATTCAACTGACCGCTCTTTAAAAATTTGGGCTAGAAACACTTTCAAAACTGTTCATAAAAAAATATTTTTTTGTATTACAATGATTATAAAGTTCTGCAGATATGGTACAATAGTTTATGTTATTTTTTTTATGTATATTGGTGTACTAGTAACATATATTCAGCGTCACTTTTTGAAAAACATTTCTCCGTTCTATATATTATCTTAAAGTTTTTGTGAACACTTTTATAATTAACAAGTCATTTAAGTTTTTTCGTGATTTCGTGTAGTTGCATTAAATACAAATCATCAAAACAATTTAAAATTAAGCATATTTTAAGGTATTTGGAATATATATTTTTTAAGATGAAATAAAAATATCAATTAGTTTAGCCGAAATAACTATGCCTAAAGTTATCCCAACTAAAATTGAAAAAGACATAGACAGCGATATTTTGAGCGGCGTGAAGTTGGAAGAAAATATGGTGTGTCAATTGGGTTTGTTTCAAAGCTTCGGAAAAATATCGAAGAAGTCGTTAGAAGGAATAAAAGTGGACGGCAACCCAAACTCACTCCACATACTAAGAGAATGGTGAGAAGCCATGTGGCTGAAATTTTGATTTCATTAGCCAAAAGTCAAATTTATTTGGTCACCAATTTTTAAAGTTTTAACGGCATTTTGTAGCTAATATATCCAAATTGCGGTGGCCAAAAAATTAGGTTAAACTATTGCTAATTGTGGGCGTGTCATGCTGTCAAACTCAACTGTTTTCAGAAAAACGTGATTTTTTTGTTCTTTAGCAAAAATAAATGGTTACTACTCGCAAGTTATCATCGATAATGACCTGTAGTCCTTTTTAAAAGGTTAGTAGGATTGCAGTCTTTAGTTGTTGTAAGTGGTCACAGCCCTATCGTTTAATATTAGGGGCGTTATGAAATATTTATTAAACTATTTTTGTCAAATTTCAAATTTAGTGGAATAGAACTTCTAGGGAACAAGGAACGTATACCACCATGAGAAAGGGGAAAGTGTCCTCTTTGACCCTATACATACTTTTGAACCCGCCACGACCCGCCGATAGGACACTTTTTTCATTTTAATTTGTGCTTTATAGTGCGTTTACATCTGAGGAAAATCTTGTAAATTTTAGTTGAAATCTATTTCAAAATCTATATCGTTTACATCTAACTTTTTTGACATTCTGTGAGATTTTGTTTCCACAACAATAAACAGCTGATTAAAATAAATCATATGAACTAGAAATAACAAGAATATTCAAAGCAATAGGAAAATGGAAATATGGATTTTATTATTATATTTATGCACCAAGAATGAAAAAAGCATAAGCTTGTGACGGCCGTACGAAAATTTTTGCTATTGAGTGTATATCACACAAAAGAAAAAACTATAACATTTAAACAACACCTTATATGGTAATATCGTTTGCCAATTTTTGGTTGTTGCAAAAAAAAATTATATTTTTAAACTTGAGTTGGTGTTAATATTTCTCCGTCAGCATGATTTCATTCATGTATAAAGCTTTTACTCGCTCTCATTCCCACCCATGTTGTCAGCCATTAACATTGGCTTACCTTGTTCCCCTCATCGTTAGATGTAGTATTTTTTTTACATAGGAATTTAATGAATGTATGAGTGTTGGTTACACATATGAATTATTGCGAATTTTTTTTTGCAAACAACAAACTGGTTTGTTGTTTGATTTTTTTGTGTGCAAAAAAAAAAAATTTAAGCTGAGAATACTTGGGTTGTTAGGCAGATGACGCAAAAATTAAAGGGAGTTGAATTTTGATAGTGGAAGAAAGAGGTTGAGGAACAAACATTAAAACTAAATTATAATATAGAGTTTAGAAATTGAAAATAAAAGTAAAGTTTAAAATAGATTTTTAAGAAAGTTGAAAATAAAAGAATAAGACTTAAATATAGTTTGAAAGAAAAAAACAAAATGAAAATTTAAGAAATCTAAAATTGACAAAAAAAAAAAACTGGAAAATAAAGCAACTGTTAAAATAAAATGATTATTGATGTAAAAATAAAAATAAAATTTTTGTGAATTAAGATAAATCAATGACTGTACAAACGAGAGTAATTGACATAAGTGTATTTAATAAATTTCAACTACACTCTCTGCAAAATACTGAAACTATAACAAATCATATTATGTTTCCACATCTCGTCTTGGGAAAAAAAGGTACAGCTACCCACCCTATTAATAATCTAATTGCGTGACTGCGGTCCATCAAAAAAAAAAAAAAAAAAAAAAAAAAAAAAAATAATTGACGTGTTTCTTGAAAATGGCGCCACCGCCGCCCGATCAAAATTTGTATCATCCACAACCACATCCACACGCTCATCCGCATCCACAGTTGCAATTGCCGCCACAGTTTCGGAAACCATTTGATTTGCTTTTTGACGAACGTACTGGTGCGATCAACTATAATTACATACAACCATATGGCGGTAATGTTTACTTTATTATTAAAAAAAAAATTTTTTTTCTAGAAATATAAACAAAATTTGTCTATATATAAATTTAAACAAAAAAAAACAACAAAAAAATTTTTTTTTCTACATTAATAAATTTTTCTAGATATAAAAATTAAACTAAAAAAATTTTCTAAATTAAGAATGTTCTAAATTACAAAATTTTGCTAAGATAAAAATTATTTAAGTTAACTCCCCTGAAAATTACACAGAAAGTCCTAATTTTAAGAAAATAATATCCAATAAATTGTTGCTAAATACTTAAATAGAAATACCGTTAAATAAAATTGCAAACAAATAAAAATGTATACACTACATTTAATGAACATTAATTACAAAAGTATAAAACATCGTTTAGATTAAAATTTTAATAAAAGTTTTATGAATTAAAATTATTTTTTTAAAGATTTTAAATTTAAACTAAAATGTTTCTACGTTAATAAAATTTATTAAATATAAACTTTAACTAAAAATTTTCTAAATTAAAAACTTTGCTATATATAAAATTAAACTAAAAAATTTTCCTAAATAAAAATAAAATTGAGCTAAAATTAAAAATTATAATAAGAAATATAATTTAGTTAAAAATTAAAATTTTGTTAAAAATAAAATTTTGCTAAAATTTTCCTTAAACAAAATTTTGCTAAAATTTTCTTAAAAAATAAAATTTTGCTAAAGTTTTCCTTAAACAAAATTTTGCTAAAATTTAAAAATTCTCCTAAAATTAAAATTATGCTATACTTTAAAATTTTTCTAAAATTAACATTTACCTAAAATTAAAATTTCTCTAAAATCAAAAGCAAATAAAACTCAAAATGGCAATATTTCAGTTAGACAAAACAAATGCAACATTTAATATTATTCAATATTTAGCGAAAAATCCGTTGTTTTTATAACTTCGCGCATCTACATACATAAGTACGTGGCATGGCTTCAATAAGGTGGTTGATAATATTGACCACTCAGTTTCCAGCGCTTCTTTTAAAGGCTGCTTAGAAGTAAAAGCCCGACCAGCTACTCGCCGCTTTAAAATGCCAAATAAGTTCTCAATAGGCTTCAAATCAGGTGATTGGGCCGGCCAAACAAGTGCTTGAACCCCATTTTCAGCGAGCCACTCTTTTACCAGCTTCGAAGCATGTTTCGGTTCGTTGTCGTGTTGAAATATCCAACGAATCCGCTCAGAGTGAGGCATCATAACATTAGCAAGAATGTCTCTATATTTAAATCTGTCCATTAATCCGTCGATTTTGTGGATGAATATATATTCATTATATATATATAAAACTTATATCTAATACTGTTTAAAATGGATTTTTGTATGTCTCCACTTACTTAAATACTCGTACATTGATCACGTTATATGTATCGTATATAAAATAAAAGTAGAACTTCTTAAATATTCTTAATCTTTTTGTGGTCTATCAAAGTCATCCTCATTCACACACCACTACATACACG
Source organism: Cordilura impudica (assembly GCA_963682025.1). NCBI lineage: Eukaryota > Metazoa > Arthropoda > Insecta > Diptera > Scathophagidae > Cordilura > Cordilura impudica. Next base: position 213,982,644 of record OY821517.1, on the reverse strand, counting down.
TAGTGTACATGTGTGTGTGTAAAAGGGAAATACCTGCATTCTGTTTTTGTTGCTATATTCACTTGAAGTCAATGTTTGACATTTTAGTTTTAAAAGACATAACGGTATTATACGTCTACTTAATATCTACATATACACTCTTTGTACACTATTATAAATATTGTATGCACACTGTGCTCGATATGTAAATCGATATGTAAATTAAATATTGAAACTATATCCAAACTTTCTATAGCCAACATATCAATAGCGACTCACTGATTTCGATCATTATCATAAATCATTGTTTGAGTTTTGGTTCTCTTTTTCTAAAAGGACAAATACTTTTGGACCTTGCACAACATACCTAATGTAAATATGTGTGGTATATTCTCGAAAACCTTGAGTTATTCAAAAAGTAAGTAAATGTTTGCATTCATGTGTTGTTTAAGTTATATTGCCATAGAGTAGTTGTTTCGTTATTGCAAGCTCTTCTTGCTGTATATATACTTATTATAATGGAGTACTTGTACAGTACATTGGATATATGTAAGAGTTACCTTAATTCGAGAAAAGATATGGTTTTCTGAAAACTATTAAATTAAGAAATTCATCTCTTTTCGGGGTTAAGTGCATCACTTTTGTACTTTCAATTGTATAAATCTCTAGAGGTCACGTCATCACTTATTAATTGCTCTGACTTTAAATTCATCGAGTAAAGGCCTGGATCTTATTCATTGGTGCGATTGTGTTTTTTACTTTTGTTTTAATTCCTTATTTTCATCATATTATTCAATAAAATATTTGCATTCTCTTTCATAAGATTAAGAATTGATTCAATATGAAATTCGGTAATTTTTCGCAAATTTATTTTCCTCTTAAGTCTCTGACAGACTTAGATTTGCACTGCACAAATTATCTAATGGGTAGCGGTGGCCTTCTTAATACAATTTAGCACTTGAGTACTAAAAGGATCTATTTAACAATAATATTTTAGCCTTCGGACTCGACTTAACTTGTCCTTAAGTCTCTGAAAATCTGAGGCCCTTAGCGTTTCAATTAAAATTTGTATAAAAAATTTGTAATAAAAAATTTCAAATTCACTTATTTTCACTGCTTCTTACAAATTTCAATTTCCCTATAAAGCCAATTTGTGAACCTCTAAAATTAACACCGATACCAGGATATTATCGGGCATAAAGCTTTAGTTGCATCGTGTCACCTGATTTTGATGACATAATTTCGAAAGGAGTTTATAATTTACGAGAAATATTACAAATGTGATATAATACTTAAAAAATATGTTTTTTTTACAGCGTTTTGAGTATTTTTCTGAAATTCATTTGATATTTTCTGAAATTCAATTGATATGTTGTGAAATACATTTGTTTATTTATGAAATTTTAAATTTTAACATTCTTTTGATTTTAGTTATCACCAATAATATAACCGTTTCCTTAAGTACAGTTCGTAGAATATATCCTTTTATTAGTGATGTGATTAAAATCTATTAATTTATACTTTAATATCTTCTTAACAAATTTGATTTAAAACAATAATATTTCCGTACATTTAACTCTAAAAATGTCTTCTAGATATTGTAGAATATGATATAATATTGATAGTAGACATCACAGTTAGTTTGTTTGTATTTACGCATTGCCTAAAAGTAAGGGTTACCAAGCTTAGTGAATTATATCTGTAAACCTTACGGGAAATCTTTTCGGTTATTTTGTAGACAACATTATTAGAATTTGAAAAATATTAAATAATAACGTTTAAACGCTTTCATTGAGGAAAATGTTTGAAATGCTTACTCTTTCAAATCTGAGGGTTTTTCTACGAAAATATTTTTTTTTTAGAAAAGAAACTACCAAAAGCAAATTTACTTTTTAAAAAAAATGCTTTAAAAAATAATTTTTTTTATAAAGGTAGTTTTTTAAAAAAGGTAATTTTTTAAGAAGATGTACATTTTTAAGAAAATGTACTTTTTTAAGAAAAGGTACTTTTTCAACCCTGCGATTGGTGAGTCTCCCGTTGGCCTTAAAATAGTGAAAAGTTACGCAGGGACCTGTAACAAATTGTATGGTATTTTGCTTGATGGTATTTTGCTTCACAGTTTTTCTACCCTATACCACCATGTGGTTTGGGTAGAATGACTGTGTTGCTGTTTGTAACTACCAAAAATATTTGACTTGGACCCATATTTTATTATACCGATCGACTCAGAATCACTTTCACGGACATCGATTTAGCGAAAAATTAATATATATTGATTAAAATTGGTATTTAGCGGCCATAGGATAAACTCTATTAAAATTGGTAAGATTCGGTCCATGTTCAGACCTAGTCCACATACCCCTATCAAATCGACATAAATTGCCATAAGATCCAAATTATCATATAGATCTCAGTCAAATTGGGTTTGCATGTGTATATTATATCCATTAATCAGTAGTCCAAAAATAATCCCTATAGGACAATTCTTATGGTGTTTTCTTTTCTGAAATAAAATGTTACACCTTTATTATGTACATTTTTTTAATGTTTACCCCACACTTTTAAAATGTCGCATTTTTAATGGTCAGAATAGAACATAAAATCACAACTTTGTAAATCTTTTTTCAATGAACAGCTGTTTTTGTGTCATGCTGTCAAACTCAACTGTTTTCAGAAAAACGTGATTTTTTTGTTCTTTAGCAAAAATAAATCGTTAGTACTCGCAAGTTATCATCGATAATGACCTGTAGTCCTTTTTAAAAGGTTAGTAGGATTGCAGTCTTTAGTTGTTGTAAGTGGTCACAGCCCTATCGTTTAATATTAGGGGCGTTATGAAATATTTATTAAACTATTTTTGTCAAATTTCAAATTTAGTGGAGTAGAACTTCTAGGGAACAAGGAACGTATACCACCATGAGAAAGGGGAAAGTGTCCTCTTTGACCCTATACATACTTTTGCACCCGCCACGACCCGCCGATAGGACACTTTTTTCATTTTAATTTGTGCTTTATAGTGCGTTTACATCTGAGGAAAATCTTGTAAATTTTAGTTGAAATCTATTTCAAAATCTATATTGTTTACATCTAACTTTTTTGACATTCTGTGAGATTTTGTTTCCACAACAATAAACAGCTGATTAAAATAAATCATATGAACTAGAAATAACAAGAATATTCAAAGCAATAGGAAAATGGAAATATGGATTTTATTATTATATTTATGCACCAAGAATGAAAAAAGCATAAGCTTGTGACGGCCGTACGAAAATTTTTGCTATTGAGTGTATATCACACAAAAGAAAAAACTATAACATGTAAACAACACCTTATATGGTAATATCGTTTGCCAATTTTTGGTTGTTGCAAAAAAAAATTATATTTTTAAACACTTGAGTTGGTGTTAATATTTCTCCGTCAGCATGATTTCATTCATGTATAAAGCTTTTACTCGCTCTCATTCCCACCCATGTTGTCAGCCATTAACATTGGCTTACCTTGTTCCCCTCATCGTTAGATGTAGTATTTTTTTTACATAGGAATTTAATGAATGTATGAGTGTTGGTTACACATATGAATTATTGCGAATTTTTTTTTGCAAACAACAAACTGGTTTGTTGTTTGATTTTTTTGTGTGCAAAAAAAAAAAAAATTTTAAGCTGAGAATAATTGGGTTGTTAGGCAGATGACGCAAAAATTAAAGGGAGTTGAATTTTGATAGTGGAAGAAAGAGGTTGAGGAACAAACATTAAAACTAAATTATAATATAGAGTTTAGAAATTGAAAATAAAAGTAAAGTTTAAAATAGATTTTTAAGAAAGTTGAAAATAAAAGAATAAGACTTAAATATAGTTTGAAAGAAAAAAACAAAATGAAAATTTAAGAAATCTAAAATTGACAAAAAAAAAAAAACTGGAAAATAAAGCAACTGTTAAAATAAAATGATTATTGATGTAAAAATAAAAATAAAATTTTTGTGAATTAAGATAAATCAATGACTGTACAAACGAGAGTAATTGACATAAGTGTATTTAATAAATTTCAACTACACTCTCTGCAAAATACTGAAACTATAACAAATCATATTATGTTTTCACATCTCGTCTTGGGAAAAAAAGGTACAGCTACCCACCCTATTAATAATCTAATTGCGTGATTGCGGTCCATCAAAAAAAAAAAAAAAAAAAAAATAATTGACGTGTTTCTTGAAAATGGCGCCACCGCCGCCCGATCAAAATTTGTATCATCCACAACCACATCCACACGCTCATCCGCATCCACAGTTGCAATTGCCGCCACAGTTTCGGAAACCATTTGATTTGCTTTTTGACGAACGTACTGGTGCGATCAACTATAATTACATACAACCATATGGCGGTAATGTTTACTTTATTATTAAAAAAAAATTTTTTTTTTTCTAGAAATATAAACAAAATTTGTCTATATATAAATTTAAACAAAAAAAAAAACAACAAAAAAATTTTTTTTTCTACATTAATAAATTTTTCTAGATATAAAAATTAAACTAAAAAAATTTTCTAAATTAAGAATGTTCTAAATTACAAAATTTTGCAAAGATAAAAATTATTTAAGTTAACTCCCCTGAAAATTACACAGAAAGTCCTAATTTTAAGAAAATAATATCCAATAAATTGTTGCTAAATACTTAAATAGAAATACCGTTAATTAAAATTGCAAACAAATAAAAATGTATACACTACATTTAATGAACATTAATTACAAAAGTATAAAACATCGTTTAGATTAAAATTTTAATAAAAGTTTTATGAATTAAAATTATTTTTTTAAAGATTTTAAATTTAAACTAAAATGTTTCTACGTTAATAAAATTTATTAAATATAAACTTTAACTAAAAATTTTCTAAATTAAAAACTTTGCTATATATAAAATTAAACTAAAAAATTTTCCTAAATAAAAATAAAATTGAGCTAAAATTAAAAATTATAATAAGAAATATAATTTAGTTAAAAATTAAAATTTTGTTAAAAATAAAATTTTGCTAAAATTTTCCTTAAACAAAATTTTGCTAAAATTTTCTTAAAAATAAAATTTTGCTAAAGTTTTCCTTAAACAAAATTTTGCTAAAATTTAAAAATTCGCCTAAAATTAAAATTATGCTATACTTTAAAATTTTTTTAAAATTAACATTTACCTAAAATTAAAATTTCTCTAAAATCAAAATCAAAAATTTTATAAAAAAAAACCAAATTTTGCTAAAATTTTAAAATTTCCTAAATGTAAAATTTTTCCTAAAATCAAATTTTGCTAAAATTTGAACTTTTCCTAAAATTAAATAATTTTCTAAAAGTGACATGTAGCAAAAAAGAAAAAAAATTAAATTAAAATTAAAACCATTAAAATGAAGGGTAAATAAAATTTTTTTTTTAACCCTATGTAAAAAACCAAAACCAGACCAAAACTTATTTTGTAAAGTGGGTTACCTCCAATTTAGATGGAGTAGAGGTCACATGGTAGGGAGGGCAAAAGGGGTATAACACCTCGTCCCCAATCCCCGAGTAAGTATGGCCATCCCTCCTATAGCGACCGTTTTTTCAGTTTTTTTTAAATCGCACGTGAATATCTGTAATGCGGTTTCCCTGGGTCTTAACAAGATCCCACCCCTCCGGCGAGCTAGGCCCCCTGCCAGCACATGCCACCCGTTAAGGCTCAGGGAAACGGAAGCGGAATGTTCCACCAGCACCGTACCATTACAAGCTGAAATAGAAATTTTGCGAAAAAACCATCAGCATTTGTTAAAAGTATTGTTTGAACAACAAAAACAAATGCATTTTGCACAATTATTATACAGCAGATGGGAATGGGCACATAAGTATAAAGAATAATAACTTTTCAATTACTAAATATTTTTTTATTATAGACTCGTCATTTTTATTAATAATTAATATTTTATTTCCTTTTCATTCAAATTGTTTGCTTTTTTTTTTGTTTTTAAATGTCAATTTTTCAGTCACTGCGTTGAAATTTTCTACTATAATATTAAAAAAAACACAGCAGTATCATTTGGTAGTGCCCAAGTTTGACAAGAGTTTGTGAGATTTTGCTAAAACCTAGTAACGAGCTAGATTTTGTTTTGTATGGGAAATCTAGTAAACATGAGCTAGATTGTACTATACTTTGCTTAGATGTAAACGCACTAATAGGTATTTTATAGCTTATTATAATTATCATTATATTATACCAGTAATGAAATCTGCTTACATAGTATACCACCCTTTTTATATATTTGTAAGTAAGAATGTCAATGGAAACACAAAGTTAATTCTTTTTTGTAAATGGGGGTGGTGGTTCTTCAGAACAAAACCAATACAAACAAGTAAGAGTGTTAAATTCGGCTGTGCCGAATCTTTGATACCCTCCACCTCGGTTTGAGTATTGATAATAAATGTAAACAAAATATTGGAAAAAGTAAACAATTTGTTAAACTTAATACCAAATTATTTCAGCAAATTGTTTGGGTTGGTTTTCGTCTTTTCTATTATTTCGGATTTATTTCGGTGTTTGTTTTTTGGTCATTGTGGTTGCTGATCGGCATGCATTTAGGTTATATACCTATATGCATGCGCTTCCGGTTATATGACATAACTTCTCGTTTAATTTAGTTTTTGCTAATTTAATAGCTCGCCATCCATTGCAAAGGTAATGGTTGTGTAGGGTGGCTATATGCATTAAATCGTGCTAATTGGAAATGGCTGTATAGTTTCTTTTAACTGGCCAAATATTTCTTCATTGTGGCCATATAGGTCGGATCGAGTAACAAAATAATAACCAAAAAAAAAAAGCTCTCTCAACTTTTTTTATTAAAATATTGCCATATATTGCAAACATAGAGAATAAATCTATAATAATAAATAATCAAATTAGGGATGCCAAACGCAAAAAACCAAAAGTCCCAAACATTTTAAATAAAATAATTTGTTATATTTATTTTCTGAAAAACTTCAAATTTTCATCCAAAAAAAATTGTGAAAATTTATATATACATAAATACCATTCTCATCAAATTGCGTTTATTTATGTAACAATTTTTATGCTAGCAATTATTAAATATCATTTGAGGTTTTCTAAAATTCATTGAATTTAAATTAATGTTTTCTGTAGTGCGATTCTGTAAATTTCAACGATCCGACAATCTCAAAATATATCGACAGCTATTGTTATTTGCACTGATTAAGTGATTCACTAAGTACATACATCTTAACGACAGTCGACAAATCTATTTTTCTATTTATTTAAATTGTAAACGAGTGGCATCTCTGACAAAATAAGCGAAAAACACAAAGAATAGAAAAAAACAAATTACTTCGTGTTTGACAGGATGATTTTATGTTTATGTTTAATATCTTTATTTTGTTTACTAATATTTCTGTTTATTTATTTGAAAATGCAATAATGAATTGAATATGCTATTTAATTTTTTTATTTATATAAAAAACTTTTTTAATAGAAGCAAAATATTTTCACTATTTTATGATTTTTATTTATGTATGACGATATTTCAACCTAAAAATTTAAGTTTTATCGATTGAATAAACAACACAAAAATGGTTGCCGTTTAGATAACAACAACAGCTGACTTTAACAATAGCGAATATTTTTTACAAATTTTACTGATAATTTTGCAATTTTCTTTTTTTAACGATTCGTCTAACGTTAAAAGAAGTTACTGAATCGCGGTACTGAAAAGTTATTAATTTCTCCTGAATGGCAATATTTTTTTTAAATGTAAACATTTTTTAAATGTAAACATATTTGGTGTTTTTTTTGGAATTTCAATTTGTGTTTAACGAATAAAATTTATATATTAAATGTGCAATTGATGTCTTCTAAATTTAAAATTATTATTTCCGACGTTTTGATATGATTTTCTGAAACTCAATTAATATTTTCTAATTTATAATTGGAAATTTTAATTCCAGTTTTTAGAATTGATATTTCCTTAAATTTTAATGAAAAATTTAAAAACTGCAATATTGTATTTATGTGAATAATAATGCTTTAGTAATTATAAACAATTTTTAAAAATTGGATGTAATCGCAATCAGATATTTTGTAGGTAAAGCAGAATAATAGTTCTATATAACTATGTAGAACTGTTTTGAAAGCAAAAAACTCATTGATGAACTCGGTAACTTTATTTTATAAAGACAACACAAAGTTAACATGCCAAACTTATGTTCATATTTGTAGAAGAATAACGAAAAAACGTATGAAATAAAAGACCAGCCCGTGTATACTCTTAACATTGTTCTGTATGATATCTAGTTGAAAATTTGAAATTCATGTTAAAATAGAAATAACTATTGCAAAGCTAATTAGAACAAAAATTGTGGCGCCATCTACTGCGGCATAGTCACGCTGAGCAAAATGAAGTGACACTCTGTTAATGCAAAAGAAGTGTATTTTCCCCACAACAAAATATTGCAGAATTTTACGTAAATAAAATAATATACCGATTTATTTCTAACATGCAGTTACTATGTATATACATACATACATATATATAATATATGTATATTATTTGTATTATTTAATGTGTGTATGTATGGATATGTAAATATTACACACAAAAAATACAACATCAAACGTTATTTTTGTGTTTTTCTCTTTAAATAAATTAATACATAAATTTATTTTGCTAAATTTACATTGTTTTTTTTATTAACAACTAGGTATTTTAGCATTACTTGCTTTAGATGTTGGTGAATTTTTACTCCCTTTATATTAACTCGTAGTGTCTGCTTGTCGAACAAATTTTGGATCGAAAGTGGTTAAACTTTCCCGTGACCCAATCGTGGCGATGACAGAAATGATCTAACAAATTTTTTTAGTAATGCCAAAACAATGGAAACTTTTAAATTTTTCTACCAGAGTTGATAAAAAAATGTACAAAGGGTTTGTTTTTATTATATTATTACCACAACGACCACAAAAACAACAAGTCCAGCTATGACAACAATGCAACATTTAGAATAACAACAAGAACAATATAGAAACATCATGTTTTTCATTTTTTTTTACCTTTTCAGAGATTTCCCTGGACCTGTTCCACTGATTTTAACGATTTTTGAAACAGAAAACTGCCCATAGATTTGGTGAATCACTCTCACTAAAAATGATCACCCTAGCTGTCCTATTGAGGGCGTGATCGTGACAAGAACAACATAGAAAATTATATTTTTTCAAGACTTTTTTAGTTCTTCATTCAACTCTCGGGCCCTAATCGACCGATTTGGACGATTTTAAATAGAAAACTTTTCAGGATGTTAACGAATCATTTTTTATGCCAACGAGCACCCTAGCTGCCCGATTGATGCCGCCATCGTGATTTCCACTGACGGACAGACGGACAGACGGACATCGCTATATCAACTCCGGTTGTTATAAGGATCACAAATATATATATTTTATGGGGTCCAAAATTTTTTTTTCTAATTATTACAAACGGAATGACAAACTTATATATACCCTCTGCACACTGGAGTGGAGGGTTTAAACAAGTAGTATGTATCAATTGTACCATTGCGATTGAAAAAGGTTTTGGAGGATTCAGAGCCTTCGACTAGTGCAACGCAAACAAAGGATATTTGGAGAAATGAGACACCATCTTTTACGAAATACTGCGGGCCAATCAAATTTGAATTCAAAAAGAAACTCATGATGGCATTAACAAAGAAGTTACTGATATCAACGACCAAATTGCAACGCTATAGCAATTATAATTACAGTTAGATGGGCATCAAATTGAAGTAAGCTACCAATTAATGCTGACAATGATAGATGGAAAAGTAGACCAGGCTTTGCCAAGCAACACCAAGCCAAATAAACTAAGTCTCGATAAAATCATTAGACAATACTGATGCATATAAATTTGGATTATCTTCTTTTCTGGTTTAACAGCATCTGAAATAACAGGAGTAGATTCAAAATAATCATAGAAGTACTTGCGTGCAATGAAGAAATTGACTCCAAGAAAACTGCAAAAATATATACACCCAAATACCCATGGGGAAATATGTCTACAACAGTTCACAAGATCTATCAGAGGAAGCTCAGGAAAAAGGAATAGAGATTACAGATTTTATGGAGAGCACAATACTACAAAAATTTCACAGAATTCCACAAATGGTCTATTCAATATATTATTGGTAACGTCAGATCCGTTCATCTCCAGTATTCGAAATAAATGTAAAGTGTAACATCGGGATTTATATGAAGAAGTCAAAAAACTACTAAAGAACAGAAATAACACAGAACAGAATATGGAATATTTCCACTCAATACTTGAATCAAATGAATTATTCATTATAAGTAGTATGGATATGAGGATTCGGGACCACTTTTTCAGTACAAGTGTGGTGCATAGGGCGTGGCACCGCCCACTTTTTCTTATCAGCTATGATGTCATCAGGTCAACACTGATAAGAAGGCCGGCACCGCCCACTTTTTTATCAGCTATGACGTCATCAAGGTCCACACTGACAAGAAGTACATAACTGATAAGGAGGTCAACGCTGATAAGAAGTACATAACTGATAAGAAGGTGTGTGTGTGTGTGTGTGTGTGTCAGAGCTGTAAATGAGTGATTACTTGTGTGATTGGAAATATGTGTAGGGGTGTGGTCGATGGATACAAAGCTATGATTGGGGTGATACAAACCTATGATTGGGGGGAGTAGATAGCTATGATTGGGGGGATACAAACCTATGATGGGGGCAGTAGATAGCTATGATTGGGGGGATACAAATCTATGATGGGGGAGTAGATAGCTATGATTTTGGGGGGATACAAATTTATGATCGGGGATAGAAACCTGTGAGTCTATGTAAATAAAAAGATTTTTGTTTTAAATTTAAAAATATAAATTTTTATTGATTTTTTTTATTTTTTATTTTTATACCCTCCACTCCAGTGTGCAGAGGGTATATATAAGTTTGTCATTCCGTTTGTAATAATTAGAAAAAAAAATCTGGACCCCATAAAATATATATATTTGTGATCCTTATAACAAGCGGAGTTGATATAGCGATGTCCGTCTGTCCGTCTGTCCGGCTGTCCGTCTGTGGAAATCACGATGACGGCTTGAATCGGGCAACTAGGTTGCTGGTTGGTATAAAAAATGATTCATTAACATCCTGAGAAGTTTGCTATTTAAAATCGTCCAAATCGGTTTATCTGGTCCCGCGAATTGAACGATGGAGTAAAAAAAGTCTTGAAAAAATATGATTTGCCTATGTTGTTCTTGTCACGATAATGTTCTCAATAGGAAAGCTAGGGCGCTTGTTGTAAGTGAGAATGATACAGCAACATCGTGAGAAGGTTTCTGTTTTTTTTTATCGTGACAATAGGTTTCATAGGTGCCGAGAAATCACTTAAAAGGTAAAAAAATATGATGTTTTCCTTTATTGTTATTCTAAACTTTGTATTTTGTCACAGCTGTACTTGTTGTTTTTATGATCATTGTGGTAATAATATAAAAATTCACCAATATCAACATTTTGTGGTGTAATATTTAAGTTAGTTAATTAATAAAAGAAACTATATAAAATCAATATCAATATTCTGCGATTTTTATAAGATCACAAAATATTACAAATTGATACATACTACTGTTGCAAATACCAAAATACTATAAATAACATTCATATATTCTGTATATGTATATCGATAATAAGCGCTTATTAAAAATAATATAAATATAAAATATTTTATTTATACAAAATACTGCAATTTTTAGGGTTGCAAAAAATAGTATGATTCTAAGGGTTCTACTTTTAGTACATACTTGCATTCAAAAGTAGTAGTGAAACCATAAAATATCTACCCTGTAAAAAATTGGTGTTTAAAAAAATTTTTTTTTGTCAGATGATAATAATATAATATAGATGTCAATAATATTTAATTATAATACATTTTTAAAATTTATTGTTTAATGTTTGGCGCAGGCAAACGCCATTCCCGGACTACCGAGAATTTAATGCACGAGTTATTCGCATTAGGAATAATCGCGGAACTAAGCTCAATCAAAGTGCAATGATCAAGCCTCGCCCTGGGAAACATGTGTTCATGCTTCCCTTTGCACAAACGCCATTCCCAACTACCAAAAATTGTAGGCACGAGCTATCCACATCAGGAATAGTCGCGGAGCTCAACTCAATCAAAGTGCAATGATCAAGCTTCGCCCTGAGAAACATGTAATCATTCATTTCTTGGCACAAACCGAACTTCTTATGGCACATTAAAAATAAACTAATTGAGAAGTACAATTCATCATTACGCTGTATTATAATACTATTTTCTTATTTTACTAGTAAACAAAGTGATCGTATCATTGTGAACGAAATAGAATTGATATTGTGTGCAGATTTGTTTTACTTAAAAAACTGTTTCTACAGATAGTGAATAAAATCCCAGTAAACATTTTATGCAATAAGTGATCATGTGGAGTATTTTTTTGACTCCTCTGTGCTATTAAAACAGCCATAAATGCGCTCTTTTGCTGATAACAAAATATTCTTTTGTTGGGAGGAAATATTACCTTACCCCCGACTCTTCTTGAGAACCTTTTTTATCCAATATACTGATTAGTTTTGACTTATTTTTGAGTCGTATTTAATGTCATTTTTCTATAAATCACTTTTTAAGCGTAAGCAAAAATCATTTCTTAGTCTTTTTCTAATAATCAGTTTTTAATCATCAAAAGTGCTCGAAGAAGACACAGTAAGATGATTTTTGTTAAAACAATCTTCGAAATGATTACTGAGATATAGTATATTTTTGTTTACACACACATATACATAATGGCACCAGTAAGCCGAACTCTCTCATGAAACACATAAACGACAGCGGCTACACGACTACAGCCTGTCAAAAATAAAGTACACATGTTTATATGAAAACGATTATTTTCACACCAACGCAGCTACACGACTAAATGACCACGTTTGCTGCTGTAGTCAACTTAGGCTAATTTCTATTTTTGTTGGCTACAAAATAAAAATAGTGTTGACAATATAACAAAATATGTAAAAGATATTACTGCTATGAAACATTTTATTTTGTTGAAAAAATTAATCGCAAAATGATATGCTATAATAATTCTATTAATAAGTAAATTTATTTATTTATTTTTACGTTATAATAATGCATTATAAGTAAGTATTATATTTAAGACAATTTTATATAGAATCATACATGTTTTTGTATTTTAATAAAGTGAAAAAAAAAAAATATAATTGGCACTACTAAAATAAAAATGATTTTGTATAAAAACAGCTGTTTATATTGTTGTTATATGTTGCTGTCGTTTTCAAAAAAATTAAGTAGTTGACTACACGACTACAATTGCAGCCAGCAGCATTTGTATCCGTGTGTTTGTGTAGCCTCTGTCGTCTATGTGTTTCATGCATAAGTAACAATTTCATTTAGTCTTATGAAAGCTTTTGAACAAAGGAGATACACGTCGCATTGTTTTGTGAAATCTTACATTGTTTTTTAATAGGTACCAGTGATGCCAGGAGATTTTTACAGAAATCTCTACGCTAATGAAAAAAAAATCCCTTTTTTCCCTACACCCACTTTTTTTCTCTCTACATTTTTCCCTACACTACATTTTTGAATTTTTCAAAAAAAAAATTATTTTTAATTTGTTAATTTTCAATTTCAATAATGCAAAAATAACATAAAAACGAAAAAAATATCATAAAAAATAAGATAAGAATATCATTATAATTACATAAAACATTAAAGGATGTATAATTCATCTTTTATATGGCTCGATGTGCATTTAAAATTTACACAATTAAAATGGCTTGCAAATGGGATCTTATAACGTAAACAGAATTTTGGTTGTTGGTTTTAAAAGATATTTTTTTTAAGACATTGGTTATTAGCATGTATACTTAGATCTGATTTATCGCAATTTAATATTTTTTCACAAGCCTTGCATCTGTATTTAAAGTCGTCATCTTTGATCTGTTCCATCCCATTAGCTTCTCGTCTCTCAACTAACTTGAGTAAAACTTTTGTTTTCTGTATTTCTTTGATGTGTCTTCAGCATCATCGAAAAACGAATCGGACATTTTTCTAAAATGAATTATGTTTACATTTATAATATTTTAATGTTCTTTTTATTTACAAACTTACTTAATAAAATCGAAGAGATCTACAAAGATGGCGCACTTATGTATGTATTAAAAAAAGTCACAAAACAAGTAAAGGTGTGTTTACACTATGTGTATTTTCCATGTGTAAATGCAGTTTTACGATCCATACGTAATTCCGTGTGTGTGTCAAAATTGCCGTTTTACATACGATTCATAATTTTTGCGTTCAAACGTACATATATATTTCCGTATGACATAAACTCTAAATGTAAACAACAGCTGATTTAATTTGTGAATTTACAAAAAATTATTGTTAAAAATAAAGTTATATATTTTATATATTGTTTAATTGTTAATTAATATTAAACAATTTATTTTTCTCTCAATATTAATCTTTATAATATACTCTGTTTTTCTTTCGCCACAAGCAGTGTTGTATTTTCATATGTTTATTTTGCCAAAATAGAACCTGCTCTAATTGAAAAATTTACATATGTCTTGCAAAATGTGTTGTACATAAATAATGTTTGAAAGGGTTCACACTATGTGTACAAATTACACGTGCAAAAAAAATAAGAAAAACACGAGCAAAACACGTAGTGTGAACGCAGCTTAAACTGCACAAAAGTGTTTTTTACTTGTCATTCTTATTAAAGAAGCCACGTATTTACTTTCTCCATATTATAGAGTTATTACCAGATTTAAAAAAAGATATATATTTTTAATTTTAAAGTTTAAAATTGAAATATATATAATATTAAGTTGTTAAAAAAAAATTTGCAAAAAATCCCAACAATTCGACAAAAGTAAGAAATCTTTTGCATGAAACACATAGACGCAAATTCATTTATCGATGCGTTACAAATGGAATGACAAACTGATGTAATAAGATCGAAAAAATAAAACTGATTAACGCTAGTGCTTTTATAATATAAGACATGGACAAGTATTCCGAAAAAGATCCGAAATTAAAAATTATATTTTGTTTGCTATCTTCTATTGACTTTAAAATTGTTAAACGTAAATGCTGAAAATTCAGAGTATTTGTTGTAATAAATTACCAAATTGATCAAATTGTTTACATTTTCATATATTTTATTTACACTTGTTACAAATAGTGCAAGAAAGCCTAGGTGGAGGATATCAAAGATTCGGCATAGCCGAATTTAACACTCTTACTTGTTTATATTAAAATTAAATTATAAATAGAATTAATATTAATTACAATTATAGTTTCTTAAATATAATTTGTTGTACGTTGCAGTATATATATATACATATTATATATTGTAGGTAAATGTAGCGGAATGAGTTGCATGTTTAGTAAAAATTCGTATGTATAGATTGAAAAGTTTTTGGATTAACTGATAACGATTATAAAATAGTTTACAGGCACATGTGTTAGTACAGTTGTTTGTGAAGCACATACAATCATATTTGTGAAATTCATCATTAAAATATATAAACCGAGTAGATATTGTATATCCTTAACATGTCAATCATTTGTTTATGTGTTGAATCAATACAACAACCGTATGATTTTAATAGATGTTGTAATTCAGTTGATCATTAACTAATGACATTTAATTGAATAAAGATATTATATACATATTTTATATATTTTTTATGCAGTTTTTTTTGTAAATGAGAAAACAAACATCTTTTATTTGTTAGATTTATCGTCATTTTTCAGACATATTGCAATTACTACTGTAATTAATATGCAATTTTAATTTTGTTTAAATGGTGCGTGGTAAAGAAGAAGAAAGTATATATTTCAAAAATTCATAACTGCACTGTATTCTTAATCGGACCGGTTTCTGGCATTTCAGCCTTCATCAGCGATTTATTGAACATTGTGATAATTGTTATGTTTTAATTTGAATAGATTGTTTCTATATGAAAATTTTTTCTACTTAGGGCGGCCGTGAGGTTTTGAACCATGAACCTTCACATACACTCGTACTTGCACTTTTTGGTCAGCGCTTTAACACACTCACCTAAAGTCAGGCCTACGAGCAGTGTGGTTAGTTTCAGTTTTCGTACCATACAGTTTTACTTTGTATTAATTTCAGAAGATACAACTCTGTCCAAACAAACAATCGTTATTTTTGAATTTTGAATATTTTTTTGCATTTATACTTCTAATTTCCACTATTCTAAGTTTTCGTAAGAGTTGTCATATGTGATGTACGGTTTTTGTACATACCTACATATGCACTTTACATATATTTGAGATGACGCTTTGAAGCGAAGAAAATTTTTTGTTTGTTAGATTTATCGTCATTTTCCAGACATATTGCAATTACTACTGTAATTAATATGCAATTTTAATTTTGTTTAAATGGTGCGTAGTAAAGAAGAAGAAAGCATATATTTCAAAAATTCATAACTGCACTGTATTCTTAATCGGACCGGTTTCTGGCATTTCAGCCTTCATCAGCGATTTATTGAACATTGTGATAATTGTTATGTTTTAATTTGAATAGATTGTTTCTATATGAAAATTTTTTCTACTTAGGGCGGCCTTGAGGTTTTGAACCATGAACCTTCACATACACTCGTACTTGCACTTTTTGGTCAGCGCTTTAACACACTCACCTAAAGTCAGGCCTACGAGCAGTGTGGTTAGTTTCAGTTTTCGTACCATACAGCTTTACTTTGTATTAATTTCAGAAGATACAACTCTGTCCAAACAAACAATCGTTATTTTTGAATTTTGAATATTTTTTTGCATTTATACTTCTAATTTCCACTATTCTCAGTTTTCGTAAGAGTTGTCATATGTGATGTACGGTTTTTGTACATACCTACATATGCACTTTACATATATTTGAGATGACGCTTTGAAGCGAAGAAAATTTTTTGTTTGTTAGATTTATCGTCATTTTTCAGACATTCTTTTATGTTTCTTCAATATTCTCCTTATTTGTATATAAATTAAGAAAGTCTCTTAATAATTTTACATTTTTCTTCTGCACTAATATATGAATTTTTCATATTTCTTACAATACTTTTACAGTTTTCTTTATGATAATTACAAACTTCTGCATTTAGACCACAGCTATATAGAAAATGAATATTTGGACAATCAAAATCATTTAAATAAAATATATTGATATCTTCCCCAACTATTTCCTTTATCAAATTAACTTTTTCCAATCCTTTAACATAAACGATTACATATTCTTCCTTCGTAAGAGTTTCACTAAGATATTTTCCAAGATCTTGTTGTGTTTTGTTACCATCCTGCCACGATAATCCATGAAGATGATAATATAACCATCTATTTGTTGTCTTTTCCTTTGATGTTAATTTTGAGTATTCAAAAGGCGGAAAATTGCAAACATATCAATTTCTGTGTTTGATCTAGAGATGCTAACTTCTTTAGGAATAAATTTGTTTTTGACATATAATCCTTGCTTGTCTGTTACTATTACTTTTTCTTGATTCATTATATTTTATGCCAATTAAAGGAAATGAAGTTAGACACTACCACGTTCATTGCAAAATATCGGTCTATATATACTCAATTAGTGATGAGTCATACATCTAAATGTAGATTTGATGCGGTGATTAGTCATAAATGAGTCACAATGAGTCATACATCTAAATATAGATTTGATTACAATTATTATACTTCTGCGATTATGAGTTAATTAACCAAAACTACATTTGATATTGTCAATAAAAAATTAACATGTTTAAACATGTTCACAATGAGTCATGTAACTAAATATAGATTTGATAAGAAGTACATAATTGATAAGAAGTACATGACTTCTGCGGTTATGAGTTAACTAAATATAGATTTGACAAGAAGTACATAACTGATAAGAAGTACATAACTGATAAGAAGAACATGACTTTTGCAGTTATGAGTTAATTAACTAAAAATATATTTGATACTGTCAATAAAAAATGAATATGTTTGAATATGTTCACAATGAGTCATGTAACTAGATATAGACTGTCAAAATATCTTATAGAACTATGATTTTTATAGTAAGCGACCCCATGTGATCGTTATCAGATATAAAGCTGATCATTACCAGATATAAAGCTGATCGTTATCAGATATAAAGCAGATATATCGCTGATCGTTTTCAATAAAGGCAATAAACGGTATTTAAAATTTTTTGCATATGCTCCATATATTTTACATAATTTTGACATATTTTACATATATTTTGCATATTTTACCAAAAAAAAAAAATTGACTTAAAAACTTAAGAAATAATAATAAAAAAAATTTGTTGGTTTTTATTTATATCAAACATATGCGTAAATTCCTATAAACCAGTTCGTTATCAGATACAAAGCTGATCGTTTAGAATTATTATAATAAATATTTATTTTTTAATGTTTTATTCAACATTAATAACATATTTAAACAACAAAGCAAAATATACAATACAATATGGAACTCGTCAACAATGTATATAACATGGGGTTATTTTCAAGAAAATACGTAGAAATCTTAAATTTAATCAATCGAATTGATTGAAAAAGTATACGGATTTGAATAACTCTCATAGAACATTAGCTTAAAATTCATATGAACAAAGTTTTTTCAAGTTGTATATAATAAACCAATTTACGTTGGTTTTTCCATTTTAGAATTATCTAATGTATGATTTTCATTATGATTACATGAAACCTAAATATCAGGTTATCAGATACGAAGCTGATCGTTATCAGATTCAAAGTTAATCGTTATCAGATACGAAGCTGATCGTAATCAAATATAAAGCTGATCGTTATCAGATATAAAGATGATTGTTATCAGATATAAAGCTGATCGTTGTCAGATACGAAGCTGATCGTTATCATATACGAAGCTGATCGTTATGAGTTTAAATTAGTGAAACGTAAACGTTTCTGCCATTTTGTGCTAAAAAAAAAAAAAAAATAGAATATGAAACAGACTAAACTAATCACAGATTTGAACAGAAAAACAAAATATATTATACATTACTCATAACTCTGCAGCATTGCATTCAACATGGTCTTATTTTAAAGAAAGTACACAGAATCCTTAAATTTAATGAAGCCATTGGTTGACAAAATAGATTGATTTGAATAACTACCATAGAACATTAGCAAAAAATGCGTGTGAACAAAATTTTTTCAAGCTGTTAAACAATGCTGTTTATGGTAAGACCATGGAAAATGTCGACAAGAGGAAAGATATTAAAATAGTATGTGACTGGGAGAGCAAAGGTAGGAGATTGGGGGCTAGAGCACTTATAGCTACGAATAACTTTCATAGTTCACTTAAGATCTCTGACGAAATGGTTGTAATTCGAATGAAAAGAGGTCGTACGTTTTATAATAAACCAATTTACGTTTTTCCGTTTTAGAGTTATCTAAATGGAAAATGTACTATTTCCATTATGATTACATGAAACCTAAATATAGGGAAGATATAAGTCTGAACTATATGGATACAGATTCGTTTATTTATGATATTCGAACAAATTACTTCTATAATGAACGATACGTCTGATTATGAAATGGCAAATGTCTTAAATTTCCCATTGCTAAATAAAAAGTCAATGAAGGAATTCATTGGGTTAAGAGCAAAAATATATTCCATTAAAATTGATAAAGTAGAAAAAGATATAAAAAAATAATAAAACAATATGTTACACAAAAACTTAGCGTAGCCGATTTTAGAAAATGTCTATTTGATAAGAAATTATATTATTATTCTATGTATATATTTAGATCTAAGATACATATACATACATACATATTTATAAGCTTGTGGCGTACTCGTGAATAGAGGGTCAAATGTAAACCCAAATCAATGATTCACGAATACACAAATATGTTTATGGTGACGATTGAGTTGGATTTACAATGTATATATGTTTGTATGTTTAATACTGAAAGAATGCAGAACGCAAACAAATATATTGTAAATAAAAGTTTAATGACTTATTTTAATGTATCACCAATTTGTGTAACATTATACCGAATTGTGTATGAATGATCGATGCATTTTATTTCAGTGACGTTTTGACGAACTGACTGTTTGACAAAAGAAAACAAGCTCAATAGTTGCTGATACAATATGAACGTGCATGAGTATTTTAGAGTAATTTTAATATTGAGTAAATTCTACTCAAAAACTAGCATAGCAAAACAATATATATAATTTAAATTTGGTAAATAAAGGGACAGTCTGGTTAAGACCAAAAACATAAAAAGACCTCCAGTATTTCTTTTGAAAAGTGAAGAATCATACCAAGTGGAAAACCACTATATGGCGATCCTGGGCCGATCCTGCGACGATACTAAGGACTTCATTTAGGCTTCAATAGCAGGAGTATTAATATGCTTAGCTATTGAGGTGCGAAAGAAGAAATTTTTTTTGAATGGCAAGGAGGAACATTTTACTTAGGCCAAAAAGCGTAACAAAGGCGCATCCGAGTAATCATCATTGCATCACTACATTCAGAACGACTTCAAAGAATGTTTTCCAAACACCAGATATACAGAGCATGTAAAATACGATAAGTAAATAAGTGAATAAAAATCCAGAAGGTGCATGGGCACGGCTGGTAAACATATTCAAGAACTGTGTAAAATTATATATTTGATAAAAAGTTTAACAAATTTTTTTAATGACAGTGCTTTGTAAACAAAAAAAAAAAAAAAAAAACAAAGAAGAATATTATTGTGAAACATTGAAATTAGCTAGCCCAAAAACATGAATTTTGTTGAAATCAAAAATATTCTGTGAAAAGTAAATTTATATAGAAAGTTTTGTTGAATTTTATTTTATTTATTTATATATCATAAAAATTTTGTTGAAATTGAAATATTCTGTGAAAAATAGATTGATATAAACCATAAAAGATTTTATTGAAATGTTTAAATTCATTGAAAAAGTATTGTGAAGATTTATGATAAAGAAATTAATTATTGTGAAATTTTGATGTTGGTATTGAAAAGAAAGAAAAAGAGATTTTTGACTAAAGTGGATAAGATTTTAACAGATTATTTTCGGTGTTCTCGATTCAAGTTATTTGAAAAAAGGAAATAAAAAATTTTTTTTTTGTACAGAAGGTAAATTTTTTTTATAATGGGAAACAGCCAAAATAAAATAAATGAGGTAATAACGGAGTCAGTGAAGAACCCAACAGCAATTAGTATCAGTTTAGAAGTCTTTATTTTAATTTGCGTTTTGGTAACATTGACAGTAGTTATTAGGCATTTAAGGAGATATGTGAAAAAGCAAATAAGGATACAAAACAAGTTAGGAATATAATTTAAATTTTTTAATGGAGGAGACAAAGGAAGAGATATTAAAAAACTTAAGAATAGCAGAAGAAAATTGGAAGAGATTGCTAAAAGAAGCAGAAGACAGAGAAAAAGTGATTAGACCAGAGATTTTGAATATTGATCCTAAACCAATTAAAATTTTGATAAAAGATAGGGAATTTAAGGAACCTATTATACCTAAGGTAGACCTTCCAAAGATAAGGAGAAATGGAGGCGATTTAAAAAGCCGAATGCAAAGGAAAATAAACATTTTGAAAAGTGAGTTAAATTACGAGGCAGACAAAGACAGAAGAGTAGACCTAGAGAAAAGAATACAGGAAACCGACAGGAGTTAAATTCATACTTGAAAGTGAAAAGGAAAACGAAAAAGAAATGTCTGCAGAAGAACTAGAGGGACAGCCAGATATGCTAGACAAATTAGATGCAGAAGTAGAAAGACTAGCAAAAGAAGGTTATTTTTCAATACCGATAGAATTTCCAAAACAGAAAAGAGTTAAGGATAAATACACAAAGGCCGAGCTAGAAAGGAAAGTTAAATGGTTAGCTAATTAATGGAAGGAATTAGGAATGAATCGTAGCCCTACAGCGGAAGATATAATAAGGCCAACAACCATAGAGTTGGAGACAATTTTAATGGTACCGAAATACGGAAAATAAAGAAAAAAAATTTTTTAGATCCAAAAAAAAAAAAGAATTTTGATATATATTTTATTTTATTATAACTATAGTATAAAAAAAAAACAAAAATAAAAGTATATAAAATAAAATTTATATTATAATCTTTTAATCAAAATAAAGTTAGAAATGTAAACTATTATTAAGATATAAAAATAAATAAAATCATATGTTAAAATTAATACAATTATTAATACAATTTCAATGTCTCATACGGAAAATTTAATAAGAAAGTTAGATTCGATAGTGGTTAACGCTAAAAAAATCAATAGGGAAACCATATTCGTTAGAAACAATAAATACAAAAAAGAGGGAGATATCAGAAATAAAGACACAATTTGAAGATTGTATAACAAAAACTGAATTGACGGAAGAACTCAGAACGAAAATAGTTGACAAATTTAGAAAGCTAAAAGAGGAAGCAATAGAAATTCTGACACAACATACACATAGGAAAGATACAGAGGAAAAAGAAAAATTAACCATGACGGCGATTATGGACATGAATGAATTATCAGCTGTTTCAAAGTTAGTACCAATATTTACAGGGAAAAAAGAAGAGTTGCATAGTTTTGTGACAAATCTAGAATTGGTATCTGCACAGGAAAAGCGAAATTCTTTTTTTTTTTTTTTTTTTTTAATTTCATATTCAAATCACGACTTGAACAGAGAGTACAAAACCGAGTGAAGCAAGAAAACATTCCGACAAGCGTTAATGAGTTGGTGTTAGCCCTGAGAAAAGCAAATAAGCCATTAAAATCATCAAACAATATACTACAAAGATTGACAGAAAGGTGACAACGTTAGAGGTTTTGCCGATAAAATAGAATCGCTGGTCAGCGAGTTGAATAATGCATTGGTATTTAATGTTTTTAAAAGTGGGTGTAGAGATCAACAAACAATATCAACAATTGATGCTAGTAGAGTTACTACTTTCGCTGAAGCATTGCAAATGGCTGAATATGCTATGGCACGTGTCAGGGAAAGGCAAGTGCTGTACAATAATGCAAGTGGCAACAGTGGTGTACGCAATGGCAACCGTAGCGGCTATAACAACGATAGTTGGCGAAGAGATGGAAACAATTATAATGACAACAACAACAGAAATTATGTTAACAACAACGCTAACAGAGGAAGAAACTATAATAATAACGCAAATAGAGGATGCAGTAACAATTATAACAATAACAAATACAGAAATAATAATAACCATATCAATAACAACAACAGGAACTCATATAATAACTCACATAATAATAAAAATTATGGGTCGAACATTAATAACAATATCAATAGAGGAGACCAAAATAGAAATAGAAGTAATAATCAAAGAAATAATAATAGGAGAAATTTTAATGTAAATCAAATACAGAACCAGGGAAACTCCCGGGAACCGGAATTCGCTCAACAGGAATTTCCGGTAATAAGACAATAGAAAATAGAAAGATCTATAGCATATCATCAGATCTAAAGAACTATGTCAAACTGAATGTGGTTGACGCAGATTACGCATTGACGTTTCTAATAGACGCAGGAGCGGATATATCATTATGCAAAGAAAGTTTTTTAAACAACTACCAAGAAGATCAAGATGATTATTGCAGCTTAACCGGGATTTCAATGGAAAAGATAAAGTCCATAGGTTCAACGAACATGAAGATAAAATTTAACAATTCAACTATAGAACAGAAAGTACAACTAGTTACAAATGGTTTTCCAATAAGAAGTGATGGGATACTGGGTAGAGATTTTCTATCTAAATATCGATGCAACATAGATTATGATAAATATGTATTGACGTTTTGTGTGAATAATGACAACATAACAATTCCTCTACATGACGATGCTTTTAATATTAATCACGTTAGAATAGCGAGAAGCGAGATTGTAATACCATATGAATTGAGTCTGAAGGAGGATAGTATAATCTTGAATAGGGAAATAATAAGAGGCGTTTATTTGGCGAACACTATAGTACCCAAAAATGGAAATCAACATATAAAACTGCTAAACGCAACCGATAAAGCTACTGTTGTAAGGAACCTTAAAATAGAAACAATACCATTGATGAACTATGAAGTGTGTTCATTCAACAAAGATTACGATGATAATGAATATACACATGAGCGATTTGAAAGATTATTGAGCGATTTGAAACTAGGCAACACAAAAGGGATCTGAAGGAGATTCTAAGAAAATACCAATCAATTTTTCATATTGAGGGTGAGAAATTATCAACAAACAACTTTTATAAGCAAACAATAGATTTACACGATGAGGCTCCGGTGTACATAAAAAATTATGGATTACCTCAAACACAGACAAAAGAAATAAATTCTCAGGTGCAGAAACTACTGCGAGACAACATTATAGAGCCATCAATAAGTCCATATAATGCACCGTTGTTATTAGTTCCTAAGAAAGGATAAAGTGATTTAAAGAAATGGAGATTAGTCGTTGATTTCAGAAAACTAAACGATAAAATTGTTAACGACAGGTTTCCGTTGACACGTTTGGATGATGTTTTGGATAGGTTGGGCAGAGCTAAATACTTTTCCATACTTGATATGACGTGCTCATTCCACCAAATAGAGTTAGATCATCGATCACGCCCATACACTGCATTTTCAACACATGATGGACATTACCAATACACTAGATTACCTTTTGGTTTAAAAATATCTTCGAATAGTTTTCAACGAATGTTGACTGTGGCATTGTCTGGCCTCGAGTCCGAAGCTTTTCTAAACGTGGATGATATAATAGTTTTCGGATGTAGCCTGGGACATCATAATGCGAATCTGGTGAGGGTTTTGGACAGATTACGGAAATATAATTTGAAGCTGAATGCAAGCAAGTGTTGCTTTTTGAGGCACGAAGTAATATATTTGGGACATTTGATAACGCCAGATGGAATTAAGCCCGATCCGGAGAAGTTTGAAGCAATAACCAAATATCCTGTTTCAACAAATGCAGATGAAGTTAGAAGATTTGTGGCATTCTGCAACTACTTCAGGCGTTTTATCAAGAATTTTGCTGATATGGCTAAGTGTTTGAACCAATTACTAAAGAAAGGTACTAAAATTGAGTGGACGCAACTGTGCCAAAAAGTTTTTGAAGAATTAAAACAAAGACTGGTTAGTCCACCGGTGTTGCACAATCCGGATTTTGAGAAACCATTTATATTGACAAACTCAAAACTAACAAGAATAAGAATAGAATTATCCGAATATGATTTCCAAATAGTCTACAAAAAAGGAATAAACAACACAAACGCTGATGCATTGTCAAGAGTGCATTTAGAAAATTTAAAAAATATGATACCTCCAACAATTGATGAAAAAGTAAAAAAACGCTGGTGATAACGAGAAACATGAAGAAAAATATGATACAAGACAATGCAGAAAATAAAAACAAAATGATACAAAATAAAAATGTGAACGAGGATAAGGATAAAACATCGCCTATTGGGGCTGATCACCTCAAAATATGGGAATGTACATCAATTAATGATATAAAGCTAGCAAGGAAGATTAAATTTATATTTAGAAAGAAGTCGACAAATAAAGATGATAAAATAACAATTGAAAATGATAATAATCTAAATGAAACGCGCGTATGATGTAGTGAAAATCCATGTTATTTAGATAAAGCGTTGGAGAAGCTACCATCTATTTTAAGAATAACAGAATATAGAGAATTCGCACTGGAAAAAACTGACGAAATATTTAAAAAGATAGCCCCTTGGGAAGATAAAAGAATTAATAAATAAAAGTAAAAATTATGACGTCAAAATATGAGTATATAAAAATCCTCAAAATATAACAAATAATGAAGAAAAACTAAATCTTATAAAAATGTATTTCGGAGTTAAAAAAAACAATAGTTCGACTTCAAAGAAAATATATATGGAAAAATATGTCCAAGATGATAAAGAATTACATAAAAACGTGTGATTTGTGTCAAAGGAACAAACAAATCAAACACACGAAGGAACCATTGTGCGTGGCGGACACACCAAAGCAAAGTTTCAACACACTTGTAATTGACACAGTAGGTCCTTTAAGACCATCACAACATTGCAGATATATTCTAACCATACAATGTGAACTGACAAAGTATCTGATAGCCTGTCCTATGTAGCGAAAGCACTGATTGAGAATGTAATACTAAAATATGGAATGTTTAGAACAATTAAATCTGATAGAGGAACCGAATTTACAAATAAGTTAATGAAGGAAATATGCGAATTTTTGAGGATTGAACAGAGATTCTCGACACCATATCATCATGAAATGCTGGTAACTGTAGAAAGGAATCACAGAGTTTTCAATTAATATTTTCTTTCATTCGTGATTGATGATAATTGGTACTCATGGGTTCCATATTATGCATTCGCTTATAATACAACGCCTCATGTGGATACAAATTATTCACCTTTTGAATTGATTTACGGCAAATTACCAAGTTTGCCCGGCGATCATATAGAAGAATGCAATGAAAAGATCTATGATTTTGACAATTACACAAATGAACTTAGAACAAGATTAAAGTATTCATTAGAGAATGCTAGGAAAATGATAGAGAGAGTAAAATTGAAAAGAGTACAAGACTCACATAAGTATGAAAACAGCATAGACATAAAATAAGGAGATTTAGTTCTAGTAAAAATAGAAAATAGAAAGAAAAATGAATCACCATACCAGGGTCCATATGAAGTTACTAGTACTGAAGAGGTAAATGTAGAAATAAAAATTAACAATAAAAACAAAATAGTACATAAGAACTTATTGAAAAAATACAATTAAGACAATAGATAAGATATAGATATTAAGACAATAATATACAAACTTCGTATAAGAAAATACAATTATATATTTAGATAACAAACATTTTTTTTGTATACAAATAAATATTTGAAATTTTTTTATTTAAGCATTATAAAATATAAATAGTGACTATTCTTTTTCATAACAAATTACTATTAGACATTTAAGTATAATTCACACTAGGCACCGAGTTTTATGTTAAAAAATCATCCAACTTTATAAATAAAATTGTATGATTTTCATAACGGTGAGGGTGTGGTGTACTCGTGAATAGAGGGTCAAATGTAAACCCAAATCAATGATTCACGAATACACAAATACGTATGTATGTTTATGGTGACGATTGAGTTGGGTTTACAATGCATATATGTTTGTATGTTTAATACTGAAAGAATGTAGAACGCAAACAAATATATTATAAATAAAAGTTTAATGACTTATTTTAATGTATCACCAATTTGTGTAACATTACACCGAATTGTGTATGAATGATCGATGCATTTTATTTCAGTGACGTTTTGACGAACTGACTGTTTGACAAAAGAAAACAAACTCAATAGTTACTGATACAATATGAACGTGCATGAGTATTTTAGAGTAATTTTAATATTGAGTAAATTCTACTCAAAAACTAGCATAGCAAAACAAAATATATAATTTAAATTTGGTAAATAAAGGGACAGTCTGGTTAAGACCAAAAACATAAAAAGACCTCCAGTGTTTCTTCTGAAAAGTGAAGAATCATACCAACTGCAAAACCACTATACTAACTTTAAGTTATTTAGATAATAGGCGATGTACAAGAGAAAATGGTGTTGATACCTATGCATTGGGTCATCACAAAATAAAAGAAATATGAAAAAACAACACAAAATCAATTTTGTTTGTTATTAAAAAGAAATTTAAAACATAAATGACCGCAATTGTAAGTAGTAAATTTTTGTTCTTGATCATATATATTCAATGGGTGTTTCTAAATAAGCTACTATTTCACGCGGAGGTTGCAAGTTACCAAAACTGTCAAAAATTCAAATGGGTTCCAGCTCCGTGTGAATTATCTATATAAACAATTCCACATTCCACATTGATAGCGGTTTCTTGAGTAAAGAATTGCGCATAAAAACACCTCTTAAATGTTTGAGATGTTTACCATATTTAATCCAATCGATATCTGTTAGTGCTCGTTTGGGTAAACTATTTAAAAGTTTTTTGGAGCTGGTTTGCAATAAAGTCCACATCCTTTCCTATATAGTTTAAGATATAAACCTTTTCCCATAGCAATTGATTACATATATCTGTCATGACGAGTTGCTTCTGCTAGTTGTCCCTTTCCATTTTTTATATCTTTAACATCTTTAACAATATCTGATCCGCCAGTGGCTAAACCACCAAGTGCAGACAATGCTGTTAAAATGGGAATTAATGGTAGAACATTTGGTACAACATTTGTCCTTTTGTTTCTTCTGAAATTTGATTGAACAGCTTTTTGTGCAATTTTAACAGCTGTTTTTATATTATTTTGCTCTTTTTAGGAGCTTCAATGTATTTTTAACAGAAGTTCAAAATAGCTTTTTATCATACGCTTTTCCTTTTCTTTTTTATACAATTTTAGGGATTTATATGTCTTTTTATCTTTCATACCTATAATAATGATGTAATTTGCGGTAAACAAAATACTATAAGAGACAATTTTTGTATGGGGAGACATAAGCATATAGATTATTTTTATTTATGTCAAACATTTACGAAAATTCCTAAACATCTAATACGTGATAATGCAAATATGATTATAATATTTAAACAAGATGAAATGAATATGAGACATATATGGCTAGGTTAAGTTAGCTTGAAAAAGAGGAGCCATGTATACACATAGCTCATATCCGTTTTACCCGGATATACACTTAAGCCAGAAATTCGGCTTGTTGTGCGATCTACATCCTCGTGCTCATCCGTTTATCTACCCCTTATTTAACTTAGGAATTCAGTCTCGACGGTAAATTTCCTGAGTGTTTTCCAGCGTATCCCCCTAAGAGCCGCTAGGCCTGACATGATGTCGTTGGATAAATGTCTGGCCCTTGTTCCCGCAAATGCAGGACAGTAACAAAGGTAGTGTTCTAGGGTCTCGTTATCCTCTCCACAAGCTCTGCATGTGGCCGATTCTGCCCATCCTATACGGTATAGATGAGCCCTCAGTTCAGAGTGCCCAGTGAGGATGCCAATAATCCTACTCAGTTCCCTTCTATTTAAACTAAAGATTTCCTTAGTCTTCGAAGTGTTTGGGGAGCCCCATAGTATCTTCCTAGCCTAACCTACGTCAGTTTCCTCCCAAAGTGAGGTACGTAAACTGGTTGCACACTCCGATAGTTTCAATTTGAGAGACGGGAAAGGTATTGGGATTTCCAAATTGACCCCTCCAGGAAAGAACCCTTCCTGGCCAGTTCGTTTGTAAACTCATTTCCCATTATACCTGTGTGTCCTGGGATCCAAATGATTTCAAGTCTACCTCTTGTAGTGCAGTTTGCAATTTCCTCCTTACATCTGAGGACAGTCCTTGATCTAGTTTTGTGCGAGGATATCGGCCTGATAGCCATTAGACTGTCTGAAAATATTTTCACGTCTCTGGGGCTTGGAATTGCCCGTGCGTCAATAGATCTTATGCATTCCGTTATCGTGACCACTTCTGCCTGAGAGACAGAGTTGTGTACCGGAATGCGTAGGTATATGCCATTGGAACGGTCTTCATCATAGAAACCTATGCCAGTCCTACCATGCCGACTATATCCGTCTGTGTAGTAGTGTGACCCTGGAAGGTTATGTAGAATATTTCCGTTCAACCAGCTTTCCCTGTCAGGTATCCTTATACTGCAGGGTGTGCTTGTCGACACTTCCGCGATTCTATCACAGCTAAAATCCACTGTATTGAATTCCGGTATCTGGTCCAATATTGTTCGGTGTCTGGTCATATGGTCGGTGATGTATTCCCTGTTACCCTAAGTCATAACATGGCCAGAGCTGCCTCATATGTAATTCTAATCTCGATCGGGTGTATAGATAGAATCGTCTCTAAAGCCCTCGTAGATGTAGTCCGTATTGCACCGCTGATTTCTATGCAGCAGAGGCGTTGTATCTTTTGGAATGGTTTAATATAGCATTTCCTGTTCACTGATGTCCATATGACTACGGATGCGTAAGTTAGGATTGGTCTAACGACGCTTGTGTATAGCCCATGCGTCATCCGCGGGTTTAAACCCTATTTTGAACTTATAGCTCTTCTACAAATGGCCCATATCCGGTGAGTTTTCACGACTCTGCTCTCAATATGGGCCTTCCAAGTGAGCTTTTTGTCGAGAATCACCACAAGGTATTTCACCGTTTGTGTGATTCTAATCGTTTTGCCCTGGAAGCGGGGTTCATCGAATTCGACTTTTCCCATCTTCCTAGTAAAGAGGCATATTTCAATCTTTTCCGGGTTGACATTTAATCCCCTCGGTTTTGCTCAATCGTATGCTATTTCGAGTGCATCCGATGCCCTCCTACATAAATTTCTAGATCTTTCCCCCTTAACAGTATCACTACATAGCCTGCGTAGGAGACAGGTTGGAAACCCTTATTGGCTAGAATCCTTAGAAGACTGTTTATAGCGGTCACCCAGAGAAGGGGGATAAAATTCCCCCTTGAGGTGTCCCACAACAAACTTTGTCTCTTATTATAATGCCACCAACCTCGCAACTTATCCATCTATTCTCTAACATGTGACTGATCTAGGCTTTGATATCCCTGTGGATGTCGAATCGTTCTAGGGATCGAAGTAGCGTATTGGTGGATACATTGTTAAAAGCTCTTTCTCTATCAATGAATATAGCTAGAGTGAAGATTTTTAGATCAAAAGATCTTTCGATGTGGTGAACTACTTCACGAAGCGCAGTTTCCAATGAGCGTCCCTTTAAATAAGCGTGTTGTTTGAACTTTAATAGCTCATTTGGGATTTGAGATTTAACCATGTTATCGACTATTCGCTCCATGGTTTTCAGTAGGAAGGATGTAAGACTTATCGGTCGATAGGCCTTTGGGTTCGCGTAGCTTTCCTTTTCCGGCTTTGGTATGAAGACCACTTTGGCCTCCTGCCATGCCCTGGGGGTGTACGCAAATTTAAGGCAAGCAGAGAATATGCCAGCCAGACTAACGTATGCGGAATGAAATATGAACTGACACATTAACAATAACAAAATCTTTAATTCATGTTTTACAAACTTAGCGTTAATACAGGTTAGAGTACACAACTTAAACTAATTTTACAAAAAATATTCATATCCGCAGCGGTGGGCCTTCCTTATATTTTGCGGCACGTTTCGCATTGCCGCCTGAACTCCCTCTGTATTTATTTTGGTCAGCTCTCTCTTAATTTTTGTAATTAAGCAGTCCACATTTTTGGGTTTGTAACCCTTTCCGTAAACATTCCTTTTTAAATTTGCCCAAAAACTTTCAGTAGGTCTTAGCTGTGGAACGTTTGGGGGGTTTTGATGCTTGGGTACGAATTCAATGCTTAAATTTGCTAAAGCAGACTGTGTGGCACTGGCATAATGGGCAGATGCCAAGTCCGGCCAAAATATTGTCTTGTCATTCTTATGATACTTATTTATGAAATTCATAAGTACTGGAAGACATTTATCAATGTACACATTAGCATTTACTGCTAAGCCCGATTTTATGAAAACAGGCTCGCTGATGCCACGCTCACTTATCGACAGCCACAATAAAACCTTTTTGGGGAACTTTGTTTTGGTAATTTTAGTGACATTATCAGGTGGTTTGTTATCAGGAAGCTTGAAATAGTATTTCGGAGTCCATTCATGGCCCTCCACTGTAAAATAGCTCTCATCATCCATTATGCAAATGTACGGTGAATTAGCAGCAAACAATTTTTGTGACAGAGCACGTAGCCGCTGTTTAATTACCGCTGACTGCTTTTCAGAGACTGCTGGTACAGTTTTTTTTGCACATTTTATAATTCCCATATCTGATATATACTTTTTAATAGTTTTGTCGTTGACATTATACTTTTTCGCCAACGCACGATACGACTTTGCTGAACGACCCACAATTTCTGCCTTCAATTTAGCCCGAGATTGGCTTCTCTGCAAAGCACATTTTTTACCGGAGCCGCGTTGTCTTTCAAAGGATTTTCCACTCTCAAATGCCTTAATAGATTTATAAATAAACGTTTTTTTAAATTGCATTTCAAAAAAATGACGAAAAATCTCGTATTTGCTTTTGTCTGGATTGTTTTCACAAAATTTGCAAATCAATTTGCGACGTTCTATCTCTGTCAATGACATGTTTTCGAATAATTCTTATCTACTGAACTGATCTGCAGTCGAATGATTGCAGGAATAGTACCGTTACTTCTCTCATATTTTATTTTGCTCTTGCTATTCGTTTTTTATTTGGAACTATGGTTGGAAATCAGTTCATATTTCATTCCGCATACGTTACTGCCAATCAAGTCCCCGCTCTTTTGTAATAAAGCAGGAAAGATTTCATCTGGGCCTGCTGCCTTAAAGGGGCCAAAGCTTTGTATTGCCTTAATTACCGTATTTTCGGTTATTCTATCATATCTTTCCTCTCGATATTGTTCCTCATTAGGCCCTTCATATTGTTCCCTTTCGAGTCCCGTCTGCTGTTCCACGTTGGTTCCAGTTTGTCCGGACACATTGGTACCAATTTCTGGGTTCCTATTCGGCCCATGTTCTTCGGAAAGAAAGTGTGTTTTCATCAATATTCTTAAGGACTGTTCCATTAACGCTATCAACCTGTTCACAGAAGACACAGGAGTTGCGTTTGGTTACTCGAATCTTTTTGTTGTGATCCCTGAGTTTGACATGATAGTCGTCCCAGTATATTGCGTGTATTTTACAACGAGCCCTATTGAAAAGTCTTCGGACGTTAGTTCCCCTCTTAGCCAGGGTTTATCTCGGGGAGATCTCCTTTCGCGGAGTGGACAACATTCCTTGTAGGACTCAATTCGGCTCCTCGTTAGTTTGTCCACTTTTTCGTCAGCCTCTTCGACATGCCTAAAGTCTGTGCGAGAAGTAGCTAAATTTAGGCCAATTAGTCTTAGCCTTATTCCTGAACTTAAAGGGTTCAGGTGGTGGGTGTGTTAGTTTAAATAAAATGTATCTATTAACAAAGGTCACCGTGTTCCCAACATTAAGGGTAAAAAGCTCATTTTCGTTATATTATATTTTAATATGAAATTTGAGTCTTTGCTCAGTGATTTTTATTGCGAATATCGAAATTAAAGTTTTTACTAAATGATTGAAAAAATCGCCACATTTACCAGATGTTTTTTTTTGTTAATAATTTTTCTGTTCTTATAATCATTAGATTGTCATTAATAATTATTATATCGGTTATTGATAAGTGTATTTATCTAGTAATGGATCCTAAATTTTCGAATTTTTGAAATTAATAAACAACATGAATTTGTAATTTAAAACCATGGTCTGAAATCATTTAACAATAATGTTGTTGAATTGGGTCTATATAACACCTGGAGGCATTGGAAGGGTATGGTCTAGGGCTGGGCTTCAAAATTTGTCCTGCGCGTACTTTTAAGAAGAAAACTCTTGGTTATTTTTTTTTTCATTTCTGTTGTTGTTTTGCTGTGCACAATATTTTTGTTGTAGCCGTGGTTATATTAGGAAGTTTAGAAATGGACAATAATGAATCCACGAAACTTAAGCTACCGGTGTAAAGCAAGGTGCACATGCCTCCATATAAACTTCTGCCAAATATTCTTAAACAAACCACCAAAGAACATGCCCAGTTTCCTAACAAATGGCGCCCAACGTGGGGCCCTAGGTTTCGAGGGTTCTGAAACTTTAAGGCATATCGAACAAACAATTTATATTTTTGTTTTAACAACATATTAATATGTAGCATGAGAATCTCTATAGTTATCATATTACCCAAATTGTTATTATCTATACTAATATTATAAAGAGGTAATGTGTGTTTGTTTGTTTGTTTGTTTGTTTGTTTGTTGGAGGTAATCTCCGTAACTACTCATCTGATCTTCTTGAAATTTTCACAGAGTCTTACTGCGGATATGGGAAGTGCTATAGGCTATATTTTTTTAAATATTTTTGGTGGGCGTGGCACCTCCTACACAAAGTAAATTTTTAATATCGTATACATATATTGAGTACTATGATAGAGAGAGCTTTGCAAATTTGTGTGAGGTCACCTATTGTTAATATTAGTACCTACGCCGGAAATGGGCGGGAGCGGATAAGTGGGCGTGGTACCTCCCATACAAGTAATAGTTCAATATTATATTTATCGAGTGCTGTGATAGATAGAGCTTTTAAAATTTTTTTGATGTCACCTATTATTAATGTGAGTAGTCGGATGCAAAATGGGCAGTATCGGACCATTAGGCGTGGCACCTGCCATACCAAGTAAATATAAAATGCCATATATCTGAAGTACTATAATAGTGAGAGTCTTGGGACTTTGTGTGAGCCCATAAGTTATTCATTTGATAAGTTAGACAAAAAATGGGCGTGATCGGAGCAGTGGGCGTGGCACCACCCATACAAAGTAAATATTTAATAACATATTTCTGGAGTACCGTAAAAGAGAGAGCTTTGTGGCTTTGCGTGAGCCCATAGGTTCTTTGTGTGATTAGTCGAAGAAAAAAATGGGCGTGATCGAAGCAGTGGGCGTAGCACCGTCCATGCAAAGTAAATATCTAATATCATATAACTGGTGTAATATAAAAGGGAAAGACTCTACATTTTGCATGAGTCCATCAGATATTAATGTGAGTAGTCCAATAAAAATTGGGCGAGATGGGATTAGTGGGCGTGGCACCTGCTATGTAAAAAATATGAAGCACTACGAAAGCGACAGTATTTTGACAAGTTCATTAGTTATCAATGTGATTTGTCGTGGAAAATATATCGCCAAAACCAAAAATGGCCAAACCCAAAAATCGAGAAAAATAAAAATCGCCCAAAAAACAAAAATCTTCAAAATCAAAAATGGACAATATCAAAAAACGCTAAAAAGAAAAATTGCCAAATGATATTCTAAGTTCAGGGCCAATAGTTAAGTGTTGCCAGATCTAATATGGATAATCCATCTTCTTTTCATGGGCAGATACATGTACCTTTTGCTCCAGGGTAGGAACGCCGAAAAATCTGATAATTGTTGTACCGAATGAAAAAACAAAAAAACATTGTATATCAGCATCAGCACGCATTGAAATAAAAAAATCTATACTAATATTCTATACTAACATAACAAAGAGGTAATATTTGTTTGTTTGTTTGTTTGTAGGGGGTAATCTCCGTAACTACTCATATGATCTTCCTGAAATTTTCACATAGTCTTACTGCGGATATGTGAGTGCTACAGGCTTTAATTTTTTTAAATATTTTCAGTGGTCGTGGCACTCCCATACATAGTTCTTTTTTAGTATCATATATATTAAGTACTACGACAGAGAAAGCTTTGCAAATTTGTCTCAAGTAATCTATTATTAACGTGAGTAGTCAGACAAAAAAATGGCCGGGATTAGAAAAATGCGCGTGGTACCCCCACACAAACTTAATATTAAATGTGATACATCTGAATTACTGTATTAGTGAGAGCCTTGGGACTTTGCGTGAGCCCTTTCATAACGATTCCGAAGGGGGAGGGGTAGGGGGAGGGTGTAGCGAAGCACACCGCGTTACATCTAGTTTAATATATTTCAGTCCGAGCATTTTAACCTGTAAAATGATGGAATTTAAGTACATTATTTTTTATATGATCTCTTTACCACATTTAAGGTTACCTGTACTTAGTTTTCTTAAATTATAAATGGTATATCTTTTTATGGAACTATATTTATTTAGGCAGCTAAGTACTATACCAAATCGAATTTATACACCATTTTTTTGTTTACTTAGAGATTTTTTTAACTTGTGCAATATATTAACAGCATAATTGTAAAATGAAAGTAAGACCATATATTATTATCTTTCGAAAGTTCATATTCTTAACTAACCAATAATTTTTTTATTAAATTGCTAATTTCTAAATTCAATATGTCGTTACGTCATAGTACTGATGAGCTTCCAATAACAATCTGCACGATTTGTTGCGAAAATTTAATTAATGAAGAAGAAGTTGTAAAAACGTTTTGTAACCATAGATTTCATAAAAATTGTCTTACATCTTGGCTTAGAAAAAACAAAAAATTGTACCCAATGTAGAGCCCATTGTGACACTAAACAGTTAAATTTGAAGGCTTTGAGTGGTGGAGCCATAACTAGATCACAGAACACAACTTCTAGTAAGCTAGTTTTATCTAGCCAAACAGGTAATCAACCACAAGCATCAAGTGACGTACAGGGGGCTGTAGGGGGAGCTCCTCTCCTAGAGTTAAATCAGCCAGTCCAAGGCACTAATGAACAGATAAATACCAGTTTTGACGATGCAAGAATCAGAAATATAGTTTCTGCTGTCATAGCAGCCCGTCAGGAAACGATCTTTCAGGGGGTTGCAGAACATATCATACAATCAATAGAAGAACGTGTAGAATGTGCTTTAACAAGTGTTCTAGGAAGTTTAAATTTAGGTGTTCAAGCACAAAATGTTGAACATAGTCACGCTCGAACTTCTTCAGAACATGATTGGTCCCGTGATATGCCAAGGTTAACACAGAGTCGCACACGGGATAATATACCAAATAGACCCAACAATCGCGTTGACGAAGTTTCGGTTTTAACTAATGCTTGGAAAATAGCAAATCTTATAAACAGTTGGGACATCAAATTTCATGGATCTCGGAAACTTTCTGTTGAAAATTTTATCTACCGCATTGAGTCGCAAGTACTTGATATATTGGGGGGAACTTCAATATTCTTTGTGATAATGCTCAATGTTTGTTCCTTAAAGAGGCGAAGAATTGGTATTGGCAATTTCGTAGGTCGATTGACAGGGTGACATGGCCATCGCTTTGTGACGAGTTGCGCACTAACTTTGAGGAACATAAAACTAATACAGAACTTAAAGAAGATATGAGAGCTCGTAAACAATATCCTCTTGAAACATTTGATGATTATAAGAATGCAATTTTCCACATTGCAGGAAATTTGCATACACCTCTACGTGAGTCTGTATTAGTAGAAATTTTACAGAGAGGGTTACGTCCTAGAGTTCGCCAACAACTTCTTTACGTATCAATAAGCTCAGTATCTGAACTTAGCAAATACTTCCTTAAGGGTGAAAATTTGCTTAACGAAGTATCAAAAACTAACTCCCAGACTCCTAATATGAATCGCAGCTTTAACCGTAAGCAAGTCAACAAATTAGAAGGAAATCTTGAAATGGAAGATTTAAGTGATAACTCTTCTGAAGTTGAGGTTGACGAAGTAGTTAGACATTCCCTAGACAAACTGACATGCTGGAACTGCCGAAAGGCGGCTCACCGCTATACTGATTGTGTAGAAGCCAGAACAACTTTTTGCTATGGTTGAGGCGCCATAGGTGTGTACAAACCCAATTGCAATAGCTGTAAGTCGAGAAACTTGAATCGGAGCGGAAATTTGAAACCGAAGTTTTACTGAGACCAACTAATGAACCATTAACAATTCTAAATGCAGAAAATAAGTCTCGTTTTTTCTCTTTGCTCTGACGAAAAACGGCGAGATATAGTACCTTATGAGCTTCGATTACAAATATATAACAGAAAAAGAAAGAAAATTTTGTGAAATTCGGAAGAGGATGTCAAGCACAAACGGTCGTCCCAATGTATGAATGGGTTTTGGAAAAATGTAAAATCGTCACACAAAGCTTTGTCACATACTATTAATACAATCACTACTAAGATCAGTGGCATGAGACCTTATGCTGAAATAGAATTACTCGAAAAGAAAGTTTTAGGTTTACTTGACAGTGGTGCCCAAGTCTTATGCATTGGTGGTTCCCTGGCCAAAGAAGTTTCTAAGAACAGTAGGTTGAAAGATATTAGAACTTGTATCAGCACAGCTGATGATACCGAAAAAATGGTGTGTGTTTATATACCTATTTCCGTAACTTTTAAGAATTATAGTAAATCAATTGATTTTTATGTAGTTCCCAAACTTTCACAAGACGTCATACTCGGTATTGACTTCTGGAAAAAGTTTAATATAGCTCCAAATATTATTTCTGAAATTGAAGTGAGTCAGCACTCTTTATCAAACCGGAATATGAAATGCATGCTCTAACGAATAATCAAATGTCGAGATTAAAATCGATGAAAAATATTTTTCCTTCATGCGAAAAAGAAGGTCTAGGAAGAACTTCCCTTATGGAATATGAAATTGAGCTTGAGTCAAATGTCCGGCCGATCAAACACCGTTAGTTTCCTATATATCCAGCAATTGAAAAATTGTTACATAAGGAAATTGATGATATGATTCGGTTTGGTGTCATCGAGGAAGCTCCTAACAGTCCACGGTCCAGTCCGGTAGTATTAGTCCGCAAACCAGATAAAGTCCGTCTGTGTCTCGATTCACGAAAAATAAATAGCATAACTATTAAGGACGCTTACCCCTTACCACTGATAGAAGGTATTCTTAGTCGGCTACCTAAAGCCGAATTCATTTCTTCCCTCGATTTACATCGTGCTTTTTGGTAAATACCCTTGTCTGAGAAATCACGTGATATAACTTGTTTCGCCGTCCCAAATCGTCCGTTATATAGATATTGCGTAATGCCATTTGGCTTATGCAACGTCCCACAAGCCTTGTGTCGCTTGATGGACCGCGTCATACCTCCCCATCTTAAAAATGAAGTATTCGTATATTTAGACGACTTACTTATAGTATCGGAAACGTTCAATAAGCATCTGTTAATAATGTCCGCAATTGCTTTCCGGTTACGTAAAGCTGGCGTCACAATTAACGTAAGTAAAATCAAGTTTTGTAACGGGTGATTTTTTAAGAGCTTGATAACTTTTTTTTAAAAAAAAACGCATAAAATTTGCAAAATCTCATCGGTTCTTTATTTGAAACGTTAGATTGGTCCATGACATTTACTTTTTGAAGATAATTTCATTTAAATGTTGACCGCGGTTGCGTCTTAGGTGGTCCATTCGGAAAGTCCAATTTTGGGCAACTTTTTCGAGCATTTCGGCCGGAATAGCCCGAATTTCTTCGGAAATGTTGTCTTCCAAAGCTGGAATAGTTGCTGGCTTATTTCTGTAGACTTTAGACTTGACGTAGCCCCACAAAAAATAGTCTAAAGGCGTCAAATCGCATGATCTTGGTGGCCAACTTACCGGTCCATTTCTTGAGATGAATTGTTCTCCGAAGTTTTCCCTCAAAATGGCCATAGAATCGCGAGCTGTGTGGCATGTAGCGCCATCTTGTTGAAACCACATGTCAACCAAGTTCAGTTCTTCCATTTTTGGCAACAAAAAGTTTGTTAGCATCGAACGATAGCGATCGCCATTCACCGTAACGTTGCGTCCAACAGCATCTTTGAAAAAATACGGTCCAATGATTCCACCAGCGTACAAACCACACCAAACAGTGCATTTTTCGGGATGCATGGGCAGTTCTTGAACGGCTTCTGGTTGCTCTTCACTCCAAATACGGCAATTTTGCTTATTTACGAAGCCATTCAACCAGAAATGAGCCTCATCGCTGAACAAAATTTGTCGATAAAAAAGCGGATTTTCTGCCAACTTTTCTAGGGCCCATTCACTGAAAATTAGACGTTGTGGCAGATCGTTCGGCTTCAGTTCTTGCACGAGCTGTATTTTATACGGTTTTACACCAAGATCTTTGCGTAAAATCTTCCATGTGGTCGAATAACACAAACCCAATTGCTGCGAACGGCGACGAATCGACATTTCACGGTCTTCAGTAACACTCTCAGAAACAGACGCAATATTCTCTTCTGTACGCACTGTACGCATTCGTGTGGTTGGTTTAATGTCCAATAAAGTAAACTGAGTGCGAAACTTGGTCACAATCGCATTAATTGTTTGCTCACTTGGTCGATTATGTAGACCATAAATCGGACGTAAAGCGCGAAACACATTTCGAACCGAACACTGATTTTGGTAATAAAATTCAATGATTTGCAAGCGTTGCTCGTTAGTAAGTCTATTCATGATGAAATGTCAAAGCATACTGAGCATCTTTCTCTTTGACACCATGTCTGAAATCCCACGTGATCTGTCAAATACTAATGCATGAAAATCCTAACCTCAAAAAAATCACCCGTTATAAAGGAGGTTGCGTACTTGGGTTATATTGTGGGTAACGGAACTTTACGAACTGATAGGGATAATATATATCTGCTGTGACCGATTATACTTCACCAACGTCAATTAAGCAGCTTAGAAGATTTCTCAGCATGGCTGGGTGGTATCGGCGCTTCGTCGATAATTTCGCCACTCTCACAGTTCCCCTAACAAATTTATTGAAGAACGGCAAAGGTGTCGCCTGGAATGATGTGGCAAACTGATCTGTCTGGAAAGCTTGGCCGTTGGTAATTAAAGATTCAGGGATTTAGATTTAATATCGAACATAGACGGGGTTCACAAAATGTTGTCCCAGATTGCCTTTCCCGAACTTTTTGTGAGCAAATTTGTGAATTGGAAGTTCGTCCTTTAGTTGGTCTTAATTCATCCGAATTTGAGTCAGACGAGTATGTTAGATTACGTAATAAGATTAAGGAAAATTGCGTAAAAGCCAGACCTTAAAATTTTAGAAAAAAAAATATATAAGCTATGTGACTTTGCAAATGGTGATCCAAATGATGAGATGTTTACGTGCAAACGTTGGCTTCCAAAAACTTTCGTTTCCACTATTATCGATAACTGTCATTCGCCTCCTCATAAATGCCATGGGGGCATCGCCAAAACAATAAATCTCCCAATCACGCTTTACGCCCGCCTATGGTAACTCACTTCTCTTCTGTCCGTCCATTTCAATATCTATATATTGACTGGTTGGGCCCATACCCCAGATCTAAAAGCGGTAAGATTGGCGTAATAGTTTTAATAGACTATCTAACAAAATTTCCCTTTTTGAAGCCTATCAAAAAATTTTCTTCTTCGGTAATAGTATCATTCCTAAACGATGAAATATTCCCAACCTTCGGCACACCAGAAATTATGTTCAGTGATAATGGAAAACAATTTAAGTGTAATCAGTTCGATAGTTTTCTTAAAGAAAGGGGGATACGTCACGTGTTTACAGCTTTATATAGCCCACAGTCCAACTCAAGTGAAATGGTAAATCGTACTGTAATAACAGGCATCAGAACATACATTTCTAGAGATCATTCTCAGTGGGATGTGCATTTACAGAATATCGCAGAAGTCATACGTAGCTCCCATCATCAGAGTATTGGATATAGTCCATATTGTGTTCTTTTTGGGCAAAACATGATATCTCATGGCAAGGATTACGAATTATTACGAAAACTTCAATCCTACGATGGTGCAGTTTTAAGCACAAACGATAAGGTTCAGTCAATCAGACATATAGTGATGGAAAACATAGATATTGCTTTTCAGAAGTCTGCCTCAAGATATAATTTGAGAAGTACTATAAAAAGTTTTAATATTGGTGAACCAGTTTACCGAAGGTATTTTTCACAAAGTGATGCAAGTAAGAAATATTGCTCGAAATTCTCCCCAAAATTTATCAAAGCAATAGTAATCGGAAAAAAGGGAAATAGTATATATGTATGAGTTAGAGGATGAGGATACGAAGAAAACAGGATTTTACCATGGAAAGGATGTATTTCAAAGAAAGAATTAATGCACCCTTCTCATGTTTTGATAGTCAGTCTACAAAACATGTTTTGTACTGGGTTATGAAAAAAAAAAAAATATTTTTTAATATTTGAAATATTAATACTGTAAACGCTTCTAGAAAATACGACTCTAGCATACACCTAATATTGACATGTAGGTGGTGCAAACATTAGTTGATTCTTATTGATTCGTTTACAAAATGTTATCTATTACAAGAAGCTTCACCGTAAATGAGTTTGATCGAAACAATTTGCAAATTCACGTGGATGAGATTTATTTCCGGCCTTTAATTTCTTTTCTTGTCTGACTGTGCTTGAGTCAAATTAAAGTGTGTCTTAATTTAAAGTGCGTAAGAATATTCAGAAACCTATTGAAAAAAAAAATTAAAAAATTTAAAATTGTCACTTCATTAAGCTTCTAATCACCATAAGTGAGAAAAAAGGTAAAATTACCACTATTTGCGTAATTTTATAGACAAGCCTATTCATTATTTTATTTAAAGAGACACTCCACGCATAACCCGAAAGGTCTTAACATCTAGGAGTGAGGTTAGAAAACACTCGGCGTGGCTGCGAGCCTCTGTACTGCAAACTCCGCTTTAAAATTACGGGTAGAATAAATCGGAATACAATTCCATAGCTTCTCTTTTGTTTAACTCAGACTGTGAAAATACAAAGTGAACTTCTAAGACGAAGTGAATGCATAAGCATTGGGTTAATATTTTTTTCATGGTAAAATTATATATCTACATGTTTTACTAACAGTCACTGCTAATACTACACATAAATTGAACCTTTGTGTAGTCTGAAGCGAATATAACACCAAACAATTTGATACATACTATTTCGGCAAGAAATATTTTAAAACTAATGAAAACACAATTATACCATGTCTTCACTTAAATTCCTCCTTTACATAGCATTTGTATTTACGTCGAAAAAACGCCAAACTACATCATGTTCCACGTATCAGTGCTCGTAGCCATCAGTAACGAATTCCTTTATTACCTTATTTCGGTATTTGAAAAGTATTAAAAATTTTATAAAAAATTATATCCCTAATATTTTTAAAAACAATTGAATTGTGTATTCTTCGAATATTCTATATCATAATTCTATTTATAGATACATGCATATTTATACTCTTTTTTTTCCAACATTAATTGTTATAAAATTGCTTTTACCTACAAAAGCATTTATTGTCTAAGTAGTACCACTTTTATTCCACTCTTCTGTTAACTCCAAATTAATGCTAACATTTAAGAAAGAAAAAAATACTAAAGGAGAGTTCCAAAGAGGAGAGGAATATATCCAATTTATTTGGTGTTGTAAATTAGTTATTTTAAAAAGCACATATTGGTGCGGAGAAAAATTAAATTCGTTGATCATACATTTAAAGTACATTTAAGTTCATTATTAAATTTAATTAATATTACATTTTGTGACATTAGAATAAGAAAACGTTACATATCTAGCATAAAAAAAACATATCGTCGGTGGAGAAGGCCTTCAACATCTGATACGTACATACAAAATATGGACTAATATGTAAGTCAACTTTCTCTTTATATTTTAATATGAAATTTGAGTCTTTGCTCAGTGATTTTTATTGTGAATATTGAAATTAAAGTTTTTACTAAATGATTGAAAAAATCGCCACATTTACTAGATGTTTTTTTTTTGTTAATAATTTTTTTGTTCTTATAATCATTAGACTGTCATTAATAATTATTATATCGGTTATTGATTAGTATATTTATCTAGTAATGGATCCTAAATTTTCGAATTTTTGAAATTAATAAACAATATGAATTTGTAATTTGAAACCATGGTCTGA
Organism: Cordilura impudica; assembly: GCA_963682025.1. Taxonomy (NCBI): domain Eukaryota; kingdom Metazoa; phylum Arthropoda; class Insecta; order Diptera; family Scathophagidae; genus Cordilura; species Cordilura impudica. The sequence continues at coordinate 213,939,075 of OY821517.1, read as the reverse complement.
AATCATTTAACAATAATGTTGTTGAATTGGGTCTCCATAACACCTGGAGGCATTGGAAGGGTAGGGTCTAGGGCAGGGCTTCAAAATTTGTCCTGCGCGTACTTTTAAGAAGAAAACTCTTGGTTATTTTTTTTTCATTTCTGTTGTTGTTTTGCTGTGCACAATATTTTTGTTGTAGCCGTGGTTATATTAGGAAGTTTAGAAATGGACAATAACGAATCCACGAAACTGGAGCTACCGGTGTAAAGCAAGGTGCACACGCCTCCATATAAACTTCTGCCAAATATTCTTAAACAAACTACCAAGGAACATGCCCAGTTTCCTAACACTCTCCCTTTGTAGCTGAGGTGGATAGTGTTAAGTCAGTGGAAGTTCCCTCGCTATTGCCCGCCTTGCCTACTTTAAAGTAGACTGCGGCAGAGACGAATAAGGCTTTACTTTTTGTGGTCTTTAGGCTAGCCATTGACTCCTGATCAATCGCCATCACGATAAGAGTGCCGTCTGGGCCCTCCTCTCTATGGAAGATCTCACATTTGTCAGTGGCTAGACCTTTACTCTGCTTTCCCAAGACATTCACAATGTCTTCGCTAGCAAATTTGCTGCCCCAACCTTTTATGAAGAAGGAAGCTTTGGTCAGGGATGGAATGTCCGCCTTTTTGATTAGGAATAGTTTGGCACCGTCCCGAGGAGCTGGTATACATTCCAACATTTTTTTCCAGGGTTTGTACACATGCGTTGGAAGCAAGTTGTAGCATTAATACATCCATGGAGAATCTGCAGCTATTAATTTGGATCTTCTGGTCATCTTTCTCGGCCTCTAGGGTATATTCCAGTATCCTTTTATTGAATGCCTCTTCGAGAACTTGTCTCAGGGCTACAAGTATTTTGCATGTGGGGCTACTCGAATCGACAATGGCAAAGCAGAGTTCGTCCATTGCTGGTCTTTTCGCCATACTAGCATATGAAGTCGATTACTCCTTGCCTGATGGTGCAATCTGTTTTCTCTTCATTGCTTGTCTTTCACCTATGGAAGGGTTCCAGACTTGCAATGAGGGATTACATTTTGCATCACTTTTCCTAGTTGACGTTGGCCCAATAACCTCGCCTTTGGATTGATGATGGTACCCCTGTTCTTCTGGTTGGGGTTATTGGTCAACTGTGTACTAGTTGGCATGGAGTTTCTCTTCATCTTTTTCGCTTCTGCCATGTTCTGCTCCTCAGGAGAACGTATCCGCTTTCCCACTTCCATTATCCTTTGGAACATCTTGCTTCGCTTCAGCTTTTTGTGTTTTTTTGTGTTTGTGCCGGAATCCGAACTTTTCATGTGATATTGAGGTCGCACAAGGCTCCCTCTCGGATCCGACTCCTCAGTCTCCTTATTTTGGGGTCTTATTGTAACATACCCATCTATAGAAGCCAAGTTACCAGCCTTCATAGTGGACTTGCACTCAAGTGATCTCGACGACTTTGTGCCCGCTTGCTCCCCATACTTAGCCGCCGGTACTGGGTTATTTAGGCCCTGCACCGTAACTTTATTTTCATGAGTAGACATATTATGGGTTGGGTTTGTTTTCGGGAACCACCCCTATCCAGTTTTTTGTCCGCGGGGAGTTCATGACCCCCGAAAATCATCGTCCTCTTGTAGAAACAACTTTTGTTATAAAGTAAGTTTTTACCTGGTTGCGATGATCTTTAAGCTAAGATGTTCTCTAATAGTAATCTTCTGCGAGTGCCAGTGAGCATTTGTATTAGAGTTATTAGAGTGCGTCCCAGCCCCCCTATCCGCCACCTGGGGACGCGCCCGATGGGAGACTGACATCTTCCGCACCGGAAGATATATATGAGACATGTTATCGGTGACATGTCATTTAAAGAATTTATGGAGATTTGTAGTGACTGTTGGAACGATAAATATGATTTTGTTGTTGTAAGTAAGGATGATTCAATACACAAAGGACGATATCGAAAAGGTTTTAATAGTTTCATACAATTTTGAGTGATATTAGATATAAACCAGATCATTGTCAGATATAAAGCTATTCGTTAACAGATATAAACCAGATCATTAACAGATATAAATCAGATCATTATCAAATATAAAGCTGATCGTTAGCAGATACGAAGCTGATCAACATGGATAATAAATTGTTGAAAGATATTGTAAAAACGAGAGCAGAAATAAAAGAAAAATTGAAAAATATCAAATAAAATGCAATAGACAGAGTCAATTTATTGAAGGATACATTTCAACCTATAACAAGGCCTTAGAATGATGTAATTGGAAAACTTGAAGATAACAAACAAAATGAAACAGAAATAGTAATACGATCTAATGATCATGATGATGATGGTGGTGTAAATGTTTCTGATTATGATGATGCAGGTACGTATATTACATCAGATAATAATTCTGTTAGTGATAACGATATATCAAATGCTACACCCGTTAATGATTACAAATTAAAAAACTTGAAGAGACCTATCGCATCAAACAGCATTTACACTCAAAACAAAAAAAGAAAATTAAATTTAAACCACAATGTTAAGCAAACAAAAAGTAAACAAATAAAAAGTGCAAGTGATGATAATAATGTATTTCATAATATAATGCTAACCGCAAACGCGCCCACAAATGTATCTCGTAACACTGATAAGCGTGTGAAACGAAACACTACACCGCAAATAAATAATGGGAAAAAACGAGTTAAACGAATACATTTTAAAGAGAAAGAGTAAAACTGAATTAAAAAATGATAGAAAGCGAATTAAATTAGAAAAAAATTTAAAACGAAAGAGTAAAACTGAATTAAATAATGTAAAGCGAATTAAACTTGAAAACATTTTAAAACGAAAGAGTAAAACTGAATTAAATAATGATAGAAAGCGAATTAAATTGAGCAGCAACAACGATTCTATCATTAATTCAAATAAACCTACACTATTTAGAAATGTACAATTACTCATGAATAATAAAAAATTAGATAAACTATATCGCACTTGTACCTCTAAAGTGAGTCAACTCAAAATTTAAAAATTTTCAGTAGAGGCAAAAAATGTATTTTTTTTAATATTTACTATAAAATTTAAAAACAGTTGTTTCGTTGTAAAAAATTGCGAATTATAAGTATACAACAGTAGTTGTTTTTGCGATTTTTTCAGTGATCATCAAAAATAACAAGTTTTTTGGGTGGAACTCAAAATATGTCTTTTTATTGGATTCTAAAGAAGCTACTCTTACAACGCAAAGAGGGTTACAACTGAATTTTTTTTTTGAGAAAGACCAGAAAAATCGATGTAAGATTTTTACAGTGGATACCACTGTGTAAAAAGTGAAAATTGAAAAATTTTGAGTTGACTCACTTTAGAGGTACAGGAGATTTGCGGTTCGCAAATAATAATGTAAAAAAATAAATTTAATAGTGATAATAAATTTAATAGTGATAACACTATTCATATAGGGGATACTAAGTGGAAAATGACAAGACCATTTAAGTATCTGCGTATAATAAAACAACTGTTTAAAGCGAAATTGTCTGTACCAACGAAAGGTAATGGATTGTTGTTAAAATCCCTAAATACTCGTGTTGAGGAATAAATTAAAGTTCAACTTAGTTCTTTATTCCAACATAAAGGTACTGACTTTATTCGCAATAAAATATCACCTATCAATACAAAGGGCGAAGTTAAAGTGATTGATGCAATTATTGCCTGTACTATGGCATACCAAAAAATATAGAAACCAGTTTTGTTACATTAAGAATATACATATATGCATTAATATAATATGTATAAGATAATACCGCTAGCCTTAAATGAGTGTATATAATAAAATTCAAATAAACTCATTAACAAGTGACAAAATAATGTAAGTATGTAACAACTACAACTGACTGCTTGTACATGTACTAAAATAAAACAGTAACAATGAAAAAACAATATATTGGTGGTTACAAATGTAGCACAATTATTGTGTTCATGAACATCCCGGGCCGCCCTGAAACATGGTTTCAGAATATAGGTAGCTGGCCCAATTTTGTGATGGGTCGGGTCATTTCGCAATGCGGAGTTTTGAGTCTTACGACTCGAATGTTACCATCACTACCTTGATAAGTCTCGCTTACCTTAGCCACAACCCATTTTGATGGAGGAATGTTTCTTTCTTTTACTGCAACAATATAACCCACTGTGATGTTTACTTGTTCTTGGTTTCATTTCGGTCGCGGTTGAAGAGTCTTAAGATATTCTTGGTGCCACTGCCTCGATTTGAGCCAAAAGAGTATGCATCTGTTCGAATGTTAATTCCGTATTCATAATTACCCGCTTGAGATGCAGCTTAACTGATCGGACCCCCGATTCCCAAATACCTCCCCTGTGTGGAGCATGTGGTGGAATATATTTCCATCGTATTCCGTCTTCAGCTAAAGATGCGGCTACAATTTCATTATGGGTCTGCGACATTATCACTTTGTGCATCTCGCTTAGTTCTCGAGAAGCACCAATGAAGTTTTCTCCATTATCGCTGTAAATTTGACGGCATTTTCCTCTGCGGGAAATAAATCTACGTAAAGCAGCAATAAAACATTCGGTGCTCAAATTTGTGGCAAGTTCCAAATGTATGGCCGAGGTAACGTGGCAAACGAATAAGCAAATGTACCCCTTAGATTTCTTGGTATTTCTTCCGGAAAACATTTTCAAGTTTAATGGGCCAGCATAATCACATCCTGTGTTTTCAAATGGAAAAGCTTGACGTACACGAACACGAGACAAGTCGGCCATAATCTGTTGAGTCGAAAGTTGTCGCTGACGAAAACATCGAAGGCACTTATGAGTTAATTTTCTGATAAGGTTTCGAGCACCAATAATCCAATATATTTGGCGAGCAATAATAAATAATGCTGATACACCAGGATGCAAATTTCGTTCATGGAGATCTTCTAGGATGAGTTGAGTGATTCTACTGGTCGTCGGTAGTATTATTGGGTTTTGTACGGAGGCATCAAGTTCTGGGTTACATAGACGACCACCAACTCTTAACAATCCGTCGTCGTCTAAAAACGGATGAAGCTTTATTAATTTTGAACGGCCACTAACGGTACAATCACTCTGTAAGTGGACACGGTGATTATTGAATACACGTTGTGCATGAGTCAGCAAAATCAGCTTGGCATGTTGAATCTCATTGAAGGTGGGACCACAGGTTTGTAGAATATGATGGTGTTGAAGAACTTAAACATGAAGGCCACAATTGGAACTAGTTTAGTCCATTTCGATACACGAGTAATTAATTCGTCAAGTGGGTTGTAGTCTTTGACTGTTATGACCATTGACTGACATTGGTCTTAATGGCAGAAGATACTTCAGGATCTATAAGTATATCAAAATTATTAGAACGATTTACAAAACATTTATCATTCTAGCTGTCGCTTAGCCGGTTAGGTCCCTTCCACCAGAGAGTAAAACCAAGAAGTGTTGAAGCAAGCATTCCTCTAGAGGCACAACCGGCTGGATTATCCTTTGATGATACATGATACCAATAACAGCGGGGCAAATTTTCCAAAATCTCTGAAGTGCAATTTGCCTCAAAGGTTTTGGGTTTGATGGGTAGCTGTGAGAGCCAGAAGAGAACGATTGTTGAGTCACACCAAGCACGAATAACGATTGTTTTATGCGGCAAAGTTTTTTTATACGTTTGAGAAGACGTGACAACAAAAGGGCTCCGCAAAGTTCCAGTCGAGGTAGTGATTTTTGCTTTATAGGAGCAACGCGAGTTTTTGCAGCTTGTAATGTTACATGGGGGTTCCAAAGTCATCAACAAATCGAGAATAAACTATAGCAGAATAGGCTTGTATCGAGGCGTCAGAGAACCCATGTAATTCTAAGTTGGCAGGGTTTGTAAATCGTCACGATATTGAGTCCACGACGTCGAAAGTTTTTCTGGAAGTGGTTCATCTCAAGCAAGATTATTAGACCAGGGTTACCGTAATAAAATTTTGAATTGTACGATTATTGGAGACAATAATCCCATGTGATCAAATATTCGAGACACATCAGAGAGTACTTGTCGCTTTGTAGGAACTGGATTCGATTTAAGTGCAATTTTGTACCCAAGTTTGTCTTCGGCAGGCTTCCAGTATATTCCAAGCACCTTTTTTACATCTTCATTTGGAGATTTAAGAAAACTATGGTCATGAGTACTCACCGATATACTTGGACAGTTTGAAATCCATTTTCGTAATTCGAGACCAGCGTGGGAGGCAGCTCCTGTGAGTACATCATCAACGTAGAAATCGTCATGCAGTACCTGGGATGCCAACGGATATGTTGTTTTGTAGTCTTTAGCGAATTGATCCAAAACACGTTATGATAGATAAGGGGCACAAGCAGTGCCATAAGTGACAGTGCATAGCTGATAATGTTTTATTACATGTTGAGGTGATTCTCTCCAAACTATTTGCTGGTAGGTTTTGTGTTTGTCAGCAATCCATATCTGTCGAAACATTTTTACTATATCGGCTGAGAATACATATCGATGGAACCGAAAACGTAGGCATACTGAGAATAAATCTCTCTGAATACTAGGCCCAATATGAAGCGTATTGTTTAGCGATATACCATTGGAGTCTTGAAAAGAGCCATCGAATACAACACGTATCTTTTCACCATGAACTGGGTGGTGAGGCAAATAGTATATCTTACCATCATTAGCCTTGACTTCATTAGGATTAACTTGACGCATATGACCCAATTTTTCATACTCACGCATAAATGTAGTATATTGTTTCCGTAAAGTTTCATTTCGCTGAAGTCTTCTTTCCACAGCATAGAACCGGGAGAGGGCACCATTCGGAGTATTTCTAAATTGAGGGTCTTCAATTTTGAAGGGAAGTTGAACCACATATTTACCATCACAAGAACGAGAGTGGGTTGATTGAAAATGACTTTCAACATAAGCATCATCTGGATCCACTTTTACTGGGTAATCGGGTTCTTCTATTTCCCAAAAACTTCGAAGGCTGCGATCGATATCTATAGTGGTAACAAAAGACATAGTTTGGTTACTGACCTGAAGCGTTTCGACACAAGTTACAACCCATCCAAAAATGGTTGAAACGGCAATCGTATATCCTTGAGGGTCCATGCATCTATCGAATGTAAAAATATTCCAAATATGTTCAAGTCCAAATAAAATATCGATCTGTGATGAGACATTGTAGATTCGATCAGCAAGGGGCAACTCATTGAAGTAGCTGGCTGCCTTACTATCAAAGTTGTAATTCGGAAGAGCAGTGGTAATATTTGACAATACGTGTACTATTGCGTCAAGAGAGTGTTCTGAGATTAGAGGTTGTGCCACAATGGAACAGGATCCCCTAGTCGTTTCTGCCTTTACTGAAGAAATACCGTTAACTAAAACGTTTGAGGGCTGCCGAGTGAATCCTAAGCGTTGAGCGCAACTTTCGGTAATAAATGACAATGTAGATGCAGAATCTAATAAGGCGCAGCAAGTGACCAATTGCCCAAAACCATTTTTCACATTCACTAAAGCTGTAGGCATAATACATTCATTTCGATTTCTCTTTTCTTTAGGTTGAGACCCCAACGAATGCGTGGGCAAGACACTGGACAAGCTACGTTGGCCACGGTAGACCAAGGAGTAGCTGCAGGAGTGGGCGCAGAAGTACCTGAAGGTTGTGACGTCGACAGCGAGGTGTTAGACTGGGTGACAGCTGGCAGAGTTCCCAGTGCAGCAGGAACATGTAACAGTGAGTGATGACGTCGACGACAATCTTTGCATCTATTTTTTGATGAGCAATTCAAAACAGCGTGATCAGATCTGAGGCAATTGTAGCACAATGAGGATTCCTTCACAAATTTGCAGCGTTCATTTAGACCCAATTGGAGAAAGTCAAGACATTTAAAAATTGAGTGATCATGAGATTTGCATTTGATACACGTTGTAAATTTCCCATTTGTACTCACCAAACATTTTGTAGAACTTCCGTGTGATTTATTAAAATTAACTTGATTATTTTGGTTGGTTGACTTGCGGTGGCAAAGTTCCAACTCTTCACAACGGTTGTCCAAAAAATCAAAAAATTCATGAATTGTTGGACTGGGATTATTTCGGCTGGCGTGGATCCAACGGCTCTTCGATTCAGCATCGATTTTAGAAAGCAACAAGTAAATTAGCCAACAATCTCTTTCATCCTTGCCAATAGCATCGATACCTCGAATAATTTCATTAGCTTCGTCTGAAATTTTTCTCAAAATAGTACCATTTTCATTGAAAGCGGAAGGCAGAGACATGAAAGATTCAATGAAGGAAGTCACAATGTGCTTAGGTCGGTCATATCTATCGTTTAGTCGAATCCAAGCCGTTTTTTAAGAAGTTTCTGTTATTGGTAAGTGATGAACCACTTTGGCAGCATCATCTTTTAAAAAAGATTTTAAATAATGGAATTTTTGCGTATCCGACAATGTGTTTTTTGAGTTAACTGTACTCTCAAACAGATCTTTGAAGCTTGGCCAATCTTTATACGATCCACTGAACGCCGGTATATTTATTCTAGGCAACTCATTCTCCTTCGGTACAGAAGTCTCTTGTGTTTAACGTAAGTACCCGTCTCGTTGACATAACCTCACGGTGCTCTGAACACTGGATCGGAATATGCGCCGACAACCGCCCCATTGTGTAGTGAACTACACTCCGGTACCAATTCAAGATTTGTGCATTTGGGCAACAAATCCCGCTCCTTGGTGGGGAGTCGAGGCCTACCTTACACACCTCTGCTGTTCTAGGGTCACAGCACCCGGTTGAATGCAACTCCACATCGTACTATGCTCTCCCCGTGATTTGGGTATAAACCACAGCCACCACGATATTCCCCAAGGGGCCGTACCCGCAAGTCAGCTGGAATCAAAGATCCCAGGGGCATCTGACTTCCCGTGGTACCAGATATATATATAAATATATAGCCTCTGGTCAGACTTCGTAGCAAAGCTACTACCAGTATGGCTCCAAACAGCTATGGACTGGTGGCCATTCGAAGGCCTGTGGGTGAGTGTATAGGTACACAACTAAGGCCTTCTAGAAAGTCTCGGGTACACACGCATGCGTACATCCTGTGGATGTAAATATACGTGTGCAATCAAACCCTTCTTAAACGTCTTCTTTTGAAGACTTCACACGCAAACTCATTCATACAACGCACTCTCTCGTCATTCACAAGCACACCACTGACATCACAACCATCGTCCGTCAATACGACACCCAGAGAATCCAGGTCCCGTATGTCCGAGTAAAAAGTGCATATGCACAAAACGTGAAACCAGTCCTCGGTAAAAGGTCCACAGTCACACTCAGACGTATGAGCCAAGGCCCTTCTATGCAAAAATGCGTTAAAAGTCCCGTGGCCCGTAAGCAAAAAGCCCAAACTCAGGCCGAAGCCAAAATCTGGGCGTTTCGCCACGAACGTCACATCGCGAATAAAGGAGTATGTAACCGGTCCATTGTCACTTCTGTCCCATCTATCTTGTCATCTGGAGACAACACACTCGTTTAAGAGTGCCTTGCACTCCGTCCAGCTCCTACCACTAACGTCATCGTTAGTCACCCAATCGTCCTGCAACAATGGCTGTCCTTTCTTGATCCTGTAGGCGATACTTTTACGTACCACCTCCAAGTCAAGAGGGGCTGCACCTACCAACACCTGTAAGGCCGCCGTGGAGACCGTACGACAATTTGGCACTCAAGCAAGCAAGACTAGCCGTTGACACGACATGATTTTCAGCTTTACTCTGGCAGTCGTGACCACGCTGGACCACACCGAGGAGCCATATGTTGCGCAGGCAACAAACAGTCGACGGTAAATGGTCCGCATAGAACGCCTGCTGAGGCCCCAGTCATTCCTAAGAATGCGCCGGACACATCCCACCATACCAGTCAATTTCGCATTGACACGCTCGAGATGAACCAAGAAGTTCATACGCTCACGCATTGTTTCCCCAAGTACTTGACCTCAGTCGCATACTTAAGGCTAACGCCATTGGCCCTAACAGTTGGAGGTCGATTTAGCGATAACCTGCCATTGAGCAACATCATCACAGTTTTGTTCATTGCTACATCTACTCCTACTTGTCTACTCCAATCGCAGACAATCTGCATGGTGTTACATAATTGCACTCATAAGATGAACGATAACTACTAAATAAAGTTGTCCAAATATGTGCAATCGAAAAACATTCGCTGACACGGAATTACACTAAAGTTTAATGTCCATACGCTTTACATTGAACTGTATAGTTGCAGATACAGCGTATGTATTTTGTCATGAGCATTACCCCCATGCTACGCAATTGTTGTTGGGTATTTTATTACTTTCTGCTGTGTTATACTTTCGGAGTATAACACAGAGTATTTGTTTATTTTAGGTTTTATGAATAGCAATTAAAATATGCAAAAACATAATGTATATTAAGAAGAAAAGAATTACATTAAAAGACAATTAAAAAAGTGACATTCAACGCAACAGGTGTTTGATTTAACATATTCTTGAATTAGTAAGAATGATGAAATATCGATCGTAAGATTAATATCCTGGATAAAATAATTTATATCCTTTAATATCCTGGTTAAAATAATTTAATATCCTTACATGGCGATCCTGCCAGGAGCCCGTGACAGGACACGAGGAGAAAAATATAAAAAGTGAATCCGTACGCAAAAAAAAAAAATTTTTTTTTTTGATAAACAACCCAAACGAGAAAATCATTTAAATATCGTGTAAAAACATTATAAGAACAATACAAATAGTTCGTGAACAAAAAAAAAATTTTTTTAAAGAAAAGAGAAAAGGTGTGAAATCAACAGAAGACATGCAACAGTATATAATTAAAGAAAGTTTCCAGTCAGTTTCCAAAAGATGATAATGTTTGTAACTTCCTCGAAGGTGGCAGCTTAATTGGTGGTCCCGATTACAAACTAATCTATCAATAAGCACAATCAGTTTCAAAAGAAGTCGTCACAACAAAAAAAAATAATAAATTTTCTTCAACTAAGGCTTACATTAATGATGAATCAGGTTTAGCTAAGCAACCTGCAACGGCAGCAAGGACATCTACAACAAAACGAGGGTTTTGCCCGATTCATTATGACTACAACAACAGCGGCCACAACAAGGACGAAGTTTTCATAAGTATTTGTAGTTTTATTTTATAAACAAGGATGATCGCGGCCACAAGCGCTGCAATCAACCTAAAATCATTGTTTTTCTCTCTTAAAAATATCATTTTTTTTAACGGAAGATCGCGGCCACAAGTGCTGCAATCAACCAATTTTTATTTTATTATTTTGACAATATTTTTTGGAGAAAAGGAATAACTTATAAAACAGTGTACAAAATAATTTTTTTATTTTATAAATTTTTTTTTTCAATATGAAATTATTAATTAAAGGAGATTTTTTTTTAAATCCAATTATCAGTTTTCAATTGAATTTTTTTTTTTTATTTCTTTTGTGAGGTAGTTTCAGTTTTTTTTTGTCTTATTGTGAAAATGGGAAAACACCAATCAAAGATTGATAGACCTAATGCTAACGTAGTCAATGAAATAGAAATGACACAATCATCTTCCAACACGGACACTTACTTGATAATACTAATAATAATTACATCAGCACAATTAGCTACAATTTTATATCAATTGCACAAGAAATCACTAAGGAAAAACTATTTTAGAGACGCAGACTAAAGTCGGACCAAAGAGACTGACCATACAAGAATATAGAAAAAGACAACCACAATACAAGAAACTACAAAAAGCAGAGGAGAAACTAACAAATATTCCCAAAATAGGCCTTCAGGCAATAAGGAAAATTATAGAAAATATAGGCTACAATAGAGAATTGGAAGACAGTAATGAAAATAGGTTTAATGTGGATATCCCCAGGGACTTCATAGAAATCGACATAAATAGTACAACCATTGAAATTAATAGGGATAAAACTGAAAATGAGCATACCCCTATAGGAGAAAAGACAAAGAAGAAGAAAAATAAAAGAGGAGGAGTAATAAAACGAATGAGGAACGAGTCTAGGAAATTAAGACAAAAGATTGAACAGCTCGCGGTAGGAACTCCTGAGTACTCTAAGGTACAGGAGGAACATTTTAAACTAAATTTGGAACTCAAGAAGACTAAGGAAATAAGAAAAAATAATGGATGCCTAGACGGACCAGAAAATATATCGACGCCAAACTGAATAGGCCCTACTTGGAATTCAAACCATTGACCAAAGAGGAACATGAAAACCAGTCAAGAATACTGGATATAGTAGATAAGGAAATACTAAGATTATCCCAGGAGGGATATTTTACAAACGGGGTAGAAGACTTTAGACCCCCGGAATACAGACCCGAAAGATATAGACCCAAAGGGGCCGAGTCAATGGAGAACAATTAAAAAAAAAATAATAAATAATAAAGCACTTGACATTACATTTCAGTATATCCTTTGATGGATTATCAAGGAGGATTAACTGAATATATGGACACTAAAGTTGCAAATAAAGTGTCATTAATAGAATATTATGAATGACAAATGGGAAGTAATTATAGCCAACATACAATTTTTTCATGAGGACTTCAAAAAGTCATATCTATATATATAAAATTGAATGTGTGTTTGTTTATTTGTTTGTTTGTTTGTGTGTACCTTATAGGAGACCAAACCTCTGGACCGATCTTCCTGAAATTTTCACAGCATTTAACTGGGACTCTGGCATGATTAATAGGGTACTTTTTTTTGACCACGCCCACTTTTACGCCCACTTTTTCAAAATTATGTAATTGCTCCCATATAGTTTTTAACAGATTTACTTCAAATTGTATATACATTATACTCCAGGCGAGGTAGAAATAAACATTTCTTACGCCACGCCCCCTTTCACGCCCCTTTTCACGCCAAATTTTGTTTGAAAGTTTTAAACTTTTTGTTCTCTGTACAAATTTGTTCCTTCCAACGGATTTTTTTTTTATTTGGTAGTATATTGCTCTTAATACTGTTAACGTCACCATATAACTATGAACCACGCCCACTTCACCGCCCCCTTTTTTTAATTCAGATACTTACTTATACCACTAACAATGTTTGCTATACAAAATACTTTTTTTGTAATATGTATTTACCTAAAATTTTATACACTTTTTATCTACAGGTAAGGTAGCCATACATTTTTTTATTACCAAATCCCCCTTTTTCGCCCCATTTTACCTTAAATTATAATTAATCTGCTTTCAATCTATATATATAAAAATGAATGTGTGTTTGTTTGTGCTTTATAGGAGGCCAAACCCCTGAACCGATCTTCCTGAAATTTTCACATCGTGTTACTGTGACTCTGGAAGGAATAATAGGCTATATAAATTTTTGATTGGACAAAGGGTCGGTACCACGCCCATATAACCCAAAATTTTAAATCGTCATATCTCGGGAATTTTTTGACCTAAAGCGGTCATATTTAGTACATATGGTATTGGCATGAATAGAAATACACACCAGAAGAAAAGTGGGCGGGACCACGCCCCTTTTTTAGAAAAATAAAAAATCGTAATATCTTCTAAACTACTGGAAGGATCGTCATGACATTTTCACAAAAGGATACTTTTGCGAAATACTAAGTCCTTAACTATATAAAGTTGTTAGTGGGCAAAGGGGCGTGGTTCCGCCCATATAACCCAAAATTTAAAATCGTCATATCTCGGCCATTTATTAGCCTACGGCGATGATATTTGGTATATATCGTATTGAAATTAATAGAAATAGTACTACAAAAAAACTGGGCGGGACCACGCCCTTTTTTGAAAAATTAAAATCCGTAATAACTTCTATTAAGCCCTTGACTATATGAAGTTGTTAGTGGACAAAGGGGCGAGGCCCCGCCCATATAACTCAATATTTGGCATATAAGGTGTTTAATAAGGTGTTTTCTTAATAAGGTGTTTTCTTAAATAGGTACACATTCCATGCGAAAGTCGGCGGGCCACGTCCCTTTGTTTCCGATTTGTAGGAAGCCAGACCTGTACACCATTCTTCCTTAAACTTTCGCAGTGTGAAACTTTCACTCACTACACCCAATTTTTTATATTCGATTATTGATATGCCAGGCTTTCCACCACATGTGCTACAACTCAAAATTGGAGTGCCCATTATTTTACTGCGCAATATCAATTCACCACGGCTTTGCAATGGCACTCGACTTGCAGTAAAAAAATGCTAAATAATTTAATAGAAGCGACCATTATAACAGGAAAATATAAAGGAACAGATGTACTTTTGCCACGCTTTCCAATGATCCCAACTGATTTACCATTCGACTTCAAATGATTACAGTTTCCTGTTCGATTAGCGTTTGCGATGACTGTTAACAAAGCTCAAGGTCAATCTCTTCAAGTTTGCGGCTTAAATTTAGCAAATCCATGTTTCTCGCATGGACAGCTTTATGTTGCATGCTCACGTGTAGGGAAACCCACCGACTTATATGTTTATGCTCCAGATGGACAAACTAAAAATATTGTACATCTTAAAGCATTGCAATAATTAATTCTAAATTAAATAAATAATATTTTGTTAATGTATAAATATTTTTTTTTTATTTTGTTTTATTTTATAACGATGAGGGGTAGCGAAGTACACCGGGTTAAGCTAGTAAATGTATAAATAAAAATACCTATATTAAAGATGAAACAGTAAAGAAACACTTAAGGCATTAATAGAAAATTACAACAATATACCAAGACTAGTTTCGAAATATAAACTAGATTATACGAAGGAACATCTGAAAATAGTAGTTGACATATTTTGGGACGTTAGAGATAGATTGGTGAAAATACTCGCCAAATATGGTATAAGGGAAAATATACCACACGATTACACGGAGCAAATTAAATTAGACATTGACAAAATGATCATAATAAGTGCCAAACTAGGTCCCGAGACAATTGAGGAAGAAGATTCAAACGATAAGGGCGACACAGAAACGGAAGTTAAAAATTTTATAGTAGAAGAAATTGATAAAGCAATAGCAAAAGAAGAACTAAATATGGCCCAAACAGTGGAACAATTCATGGATACAGCATCCAAATTCATCTCGGACTACGATGGAGACGTGAAGAACTTGCAAAGCTTCATCGATGGTCTGATAATGATTGACCAATTGAAAGGAGCTCACGAAATAATAGCTGTTTCACTAATTAAGACAAAACTGAAAGGAACTGCCCGACAGCTAATAACAGATGAGACCACTATAAAACAAATTAAAGAGAAATCACAAGATTCAATAAAAGGCGAACCTGTTGGCGGACTGATTGCCAAACTGATGAACATACAGCAAAAAAATAAAACGGCCAACGCATACACCAGCGAAGTAGAAGACTTGGCGAAAAGAATTCATAATGCCTACATTTCGGACGGCGTACCACCGGCAGCAGCCAGAGAATATACAACAAAAGCGGCAGTAAATGCCATAGTAACAAACTGTAGCAATGATAATGTCAAACTCATCATGAAAGCGGGACAGTTCTCTTCATTGAACCAAGCTGTTCAGAAATTTATTGAAACCTGTACAGAAGCTTCCGGAAGTAAAGATACTGTGTTGTACTATAGACAACAGAATAGATCATATACACTGGATATAAATGTTATATATCCGAATAACGAGCAGAAAATGGACAATAGGAAAGATAAAATTTTGGAAAAATTATCGAAAAATTTCCCTAAAGAATTCGAAAATGAACTCACGACATTGTGCACAGATTATTCTGATATATTCGCTTTGGAAACGGAGAAAATTTCCACAAACAATTTCTACAAACAACATTTAAGGCTAGGTGATAACACACCAACATATATAAAAAATTATAGAATCCCACATTCACAAAAATAAGAAGTAGAGAAACAAGTGAGAAAATTGATAGTTGATGATATTGTAGAACCATCAATGTCAGAGCACAACAGTCCGTTGCTGATTGTACCAAAAAAGGGACTCCCAAACTCGACAGAGAAAAGGTGGAGATTAGTGGTAGACTACCGCCAGGTAAATAAAAGATTATTAGCAGATAAATTCCCACTTCCAAGAATAGAGGACATTCTTGATCAATTGGGTAGGTCAAAATACTTTTCGTGCCTTGACTTAATGTCAGGTTTTCATCAAATTGAGCTTCAAGAGACATAACGTCATTTTCAACTGAAAATGGTTCTTATCGTTTCAAACGACTCCCTTACGGACTAAAGATAGCTCCAAATTCGTTTCAGCGTATGATGACTCTAGCATTCACTGGTTTGAAACCATCCCAGGCATTTCTATACATGGATGACTTAGTTGTGTTGGGCTGCTCTGCAAAACATATGTTGAACAACTTAACAGATGTTTTTGATCTTTGCCGAAAACACAATCTAAAGTTGCATCCTGAAAAATGTAAATTTTTTATGCACGAGGTTACTTACCTAGGGCATAAATGCACTAATGAAGGCATTTTACCAGATGATGGAAAGTATTCGGCAATTAGACATTAACCAGAACCATCGAATGCGGATGAAGCTAGAAGATTCATTGCTTTCTGTAACTATTATAGAAGGTTTATTGGCAATTTTGCTGATTACTCCCGAGACTTACGAAGAAAGGAGTAGAATTCTGTTGGACGACCGAATGCCAACAATCTTTTGAATATTTGAAAAACGCTCTACTCAGCCCACAGATACTACAGTATCCGAACTTCACCAAAGAATTTTGTATCACAACGGATGCAAGTAAACATGCATGCGATGCAGTTTTGACACAGGAGTATAATGGTAGACAACTACCAATATCATATGCTTCGAAATCTTTTACGAAAGGTGAAAGCAATAAATCAACAATTGAGCAGGAACTCACTGCAATTCATTGGGCAATCCAATACTTTAGACCATATATATATGGTAAAAATTTTTTGGTAAAAACAGATCATCGGCCATTAACTTACTTATTTTCCATGAAAAACCCCAGCTCAAAGCTGACTAGAATTAGACTAGATTTAGAGGAATACGACTTTACAGTCGAGTATCTCAGAGGCAAAGATAATTATGTAGCAAATGCACTATCACGTATAACGATAGATGATCTGAAGAATATGAATATAGATAAAGCAATTCTCAAGGTAACAACGAGATCGGCTACATCAAAATTAGACTTGAATAGAAATAATAACGAGAAAGAGAATAATCAGCATTTAACGTACAATAAGCCCCATGTATTCGAAGTCATAAACCCATCTGACGTCAGGCGATACCATAAGCTCGAGATGAATTCAGACCATTGTTTATTGAAACATGGCAAACGGAAAATAGAGAAAATATTAATAAATGATTTATTTACTAAAGGGAAAATTTACTTCGGACAGTTATTCCCCAGGTTAGAATCACTAACCGGTAAATATAAGATAAATAAAGTACGAATGGCACCTAATGAAAAAATTTTTGAATTTGTTCAATGCAAGATTTTAAGGCCAAGGGCAATATATTTTTGGATAAATTAAGAGTAGCGCTACTCCCAAAGTTGACCAAGCTGAATAATAAGAATGAAATAAATAAGATATTAAAAAATTATCATGATGACCCAATACAAGGAGGTCATACAGGTATAACAAGGACAATTGGGAAAATAAGACGATATTTCTACTGGCCGAAAATGATCAAGTCGGTATCAGAGTACATAAGATCTTGTAAGAAATGTCAAGAGTCCAAAACCACTAAACATACGAAAATACCAATGACTATAACGGATACTCCGATCGATGCTTTCGATACGGTCTTGGTAGATACAATCGGACCACTCCCAAGAACGGAAGATGGTTTTGAGTATGCAGTCACCATAATATGTGATCTAACGAAATAGCTGGTAACAGTGCCGGTACGCGATAAGAGCGCGAAGACGGTATCCAAGGCTATATTTGATTCATTTATATTGGCTTATGGCCCAATGAGGACGCTCATTACGGACATGGGTACAGAATACAAGAACAGTATCTTAAATGATATATGCAAATATATGAAGATTGATAAGGTAACTTCTACAGCGCACCACCACCAAACGCTAGGAAAGGTAGAAAGAAGCCATAGGACTTTCAACGAATATGTACGTTCCTACATATCAGTTGAACGGGATGATTGGGATGAATGGCTAAGATACTTTACGTACTGTTTTAACACGACAGCTTCAGAGGCCCACGGATACTGCCCATTTGAGTTAGTTTTTCGAAGAATCCCATATGGATTCAATAGACTTAACAATATAGATAGAATAGATCCAATATATAACATAGAAGACTACAGTAAGGAAATAATATATAGGTTAGAAGTAGCGCATAAGAGAGCTAGGGATAAACTTATTAGAAATAAGGCATATAATAAGAATAGTTATGACAAAGGTAGATATAAAGGTAGGAGATAAGGTATTGCTTAGAAATGACGCAGGACATAAATTAGACAGTAAGTATACCGGTCCTCATCTCGTTGAAAGTTTAGAGGACAATGGGAATATAGCAATAAGATCAAGGAAAGATAAAAAACAAATAGTACACAAAAACAGACTGAAAACATATCATGAAAAATAAATACTTAATATTCCAAAAATTTTAATCTGTTTTTCTTCCCAAAATAAATTTGACTAAATAGAAAAATTTTTTTTTTCTTCAAAATCTCCAAAAAATTAATAAAATCATATCAAATATAATAAATCTAAAAATTACATTTAAAACTGCTACAACTCAAATAAATTAATATTCACATATTTTGTACTATTTACTAAATTACTATAAGAATAATTTCAAAGAAAAATTAACATGAAATGATGAACTACTGTAAATTAAATTAACTTATATTTCAAAAATAATAATGAATATTAAAACAAAATATAATTTATTAAATAGAATGTTAAGATCATTCTAATTAAAAAAGGGAGGTGGCATAGCCATCATGTTAAATATATATTAGTTGAATAATCTTAAAAACTTTAACTAAATAATCTTAAAATATATTACAATAAATAATCATTTTAAATATATTAGTTGAATAATCTTAAAAAAAAAAGAATTAATTAAATAATCCTAAAATATATTACAATAAATAATCATTTCAGATATATATTAGTTGAATAATCTTAAAAACTTTAATTAAATAATCTTAAAATATACTATAATAAATAATACAACTTAATCATTTGTGTGTAGTTAGAATCATTTTAAATATGTGTTAACTAAATAACCTTGAAATTTGAAAATTTACCCAACAATGTTAATTTAATAATCCTATTGTAATTATTTCTAAACATAACAATAAATATATTAATTTTCAAAATCTTATACTAGATTCAAATTAAATTACTTAACTTTAAATAACAAAAAAAAAAAAAAAATAAAACACACACTCATGTAAATTTAAGTATCATTTTAACATATGAATGTATTTAATACAGAAAATCAAAAATACGACAACTGATTGTATGAATGACAAGATCATTCAAATTAAAAAGGGAGGTGTAACATAATTGCACTCATAAGATGAACGATAATTTTGTTTAGTCACTACTAAATAAAGTTGTCCAAATATGTGCAATCGAAAAACATTCGCTGACACGGAATTACACTAAAGTTCAATGTCCATACCCTGTACATTGAACTGTATAGTTGCCGATACAGCGTATGTTTAAACACAAATACTTAATTTTGTACATATTCTTCAATTTATAACATTTTTAAACGGTGACCCCTTTTTGGGTTAATAACTAGTTAAAATCTATTTAATTCCCTTTTTAACATCTTTGTTAGGAGTTTTTACACAGATTCTAACTAGTAGAATCGTTAACGGTACTTGTAAACATTGTTTGTCACCCTCTTACATCCGTAACTCATAATAATTAGTCTAGTCTCTTTTCGGCTTTTCATCGTACCACTGCGAGAAACCCGCGACTTTTTCTTCTCTATATCACTTTTGTACAAAGGTAATATATTTTAATAAATAAATTTGAGAACTTTCATCTCATTTTTAATTAATTGAAATATTTATGTTTTTTATTTATACATTTTCGCATTTGACGGCAAACATTTTGGTCCTTCGTCGAACTGGATTCCTGAAAAGTAAATTGGAATTTAAAAGTTTTCTTCTTGCAGACTCCAACTTTAGCAAATTCATCCATCCTCCATCGTTTTAACAACAGCAGCAGCAAATTCAGCTTTAACAATATTTATTTATTTCTTCAAATTAAAACAGGTACGTATAGTTCAATTTTAGTGTAAGCTTTAGTGAGTTAAAATCGCGTATTTTTTTTTATTAACAAAATAAATTTCGAAAATAAAAAATTAATATTCTTATTAAAAATTATTTATTTGTTAATAATTTTTGATTTATTGCGATCGTCTTACAACCCTTCGAAAGTGTTAGTTTTTACAGTAACTTTGTTTGACACTTTGTCATTCCTTTCGTTTTTTGGTACAATTTTGATCAACAGTGCATTTGTTTACATGGACGGACAGATTTAATTTTTTTCCTTATAAAATTTTTTTAAATCAATTTGTTTTCAGTATTAAAGTAAACTTTACACCGTGTAAAAATAAAGTGAGCATTTAAATTATAAAGTGAATTTATCTCTTTAATTTTATTGTGATAAACAAAAGCCGTCGGGTTTGTTAAAGTGATTACTTAACACTTTACATACATACACACAGTGTTTTTTTTTACTTATTGTTTTCTTTTGTGCTTTATTCGCGAGTAATACATTGTTTTTTTTCCATACGCATCTCACAAGCTGTTTTATTTTGAACAACCAATAGCTTTGTATGATTATAGTGTTGTTGTTGGTTTTTATTAAATTACATATTATCACCCTACTGTCCGTCATAGTCGCGACTTATTTAGTGTGTTTTTTAAATTTAATATTATTTTTAATATTTTTATATCGGCATTTTTTTGTGAAATTCATTTACGAATTCAAAGTTGATAAATATTTTTCGTGGATTTTCGGAAATTTTCGTTTAATTTTTTTTTTTTTTTTGATTTTTATAATTTTTTTTTAAATTTATTTAATAAAAAATGCCTGAAACCGCGTTGGATATTTCCGCTGTCTACGTTAATAACTCCCGTCTTAGCAACATCGAACGCTTATGCCATTTGGTTCGTAAAACCAGTGGTGAGGCGCGGGAAATATGCCCTCTTACCAATCAAGGGTTTGATGTGGCATGGAAAAATTTAAGGGAAGCATATGATAATCCTCGTATGCTTGTCAATAATCAACTCAAAACACTTTTCGGGCTTCCTTTTCTTGATAAGGAAACCAGTGTTGGGTTGAAATCTTTACAGCGCGGTATTAATGGTTGCCTTACAGCTATGTCTACTTCTGACATTTCGACAAATAGCTGGGATCCGATATTAGTGTTTTTATGTATTCAACGGTTACCGACCAATACTGTTCATCTTTG
Organism: Cordilura impudica; assembly: GCA_963682025.1. Lineage (NCBI taxonomy): Eukaryota > Metazoa > Arthropoda > Insecta > Diptera > Scathophagidae > Cordilura > Cordilura impudica. The sequence goes on along the minus strand of OY821517.1, from coordinate 213,917,575 downwards.
GGAGCAGAGTATAAAAGACAAGTCGGCCTTGTCTCTCTGGAAAGATTTGGATCACTTTCTGACGGAAAGATCACAAACATTGGACTGTCTTCGGGACTTGAGAAGTTCAGAACCTCCCAAACGGTCGACAGATCATAAAGTTAAAGCGCATCATACAAATGCTGCTTTCTCTTCTTCTTCGAATGCAAATTGCATTTTGTGCAAAAACCAGGTGCATTTCTTACGATCTTGTCATCGTTTTAAAATCCTATCTGTTTCCGACAGATATTCTACCGTGAAAAATTGTAGTAGCACATATAATTGTTCGATTTGTAATAAACGTCATCATACAATGCTACATCGTGAGTTACCACAGTCTGATAGCTCAGCTAAGGAAAACAACAATTCAAATTTCGGTGCGAATTCGGCTACGACTTCTCGACTGACCAACGCCTTACCTACGAATTCTTTCCCCTCTACTTCAAATGGTCATAATAATGCTCCTTTAAATCGCCAGGTATTTCATACCTCGGAAAATAGGACCGTGCTTTTAGGGACAGCAATGGTGAATCTCGTTCATAGGGTATTACGTACCCAGCCCGGGCACTTATTGACCCGGCTTCTGAAGCGTCGTTTATTTCTGAACGGCTTCAAAATCGCCTGAAACTTTCGACGCATTCTACGAATGCTCAAATTTCAGGTGTGAATCAGGCTGTCTCTGCTACTTCACGGAAAATTTGTCCTATTAAAATTGGGTCTCCTATAGCCTCATCATTTATATTGGAAACTATGGCACTCGTTTTACCAAATATATCGAGTAACTTGCCATCCTTTATAGTTCCTTCGTTTATTAAGGAAAAATTGCCAAACCTTCGGTTAGCTGATATCAACTTTTATGATAGCAGACCTGTCGATCTGTTATTAGGTGCTGACTTGTATCCGAAAATTTTGTTAGGAGAAATTCGTCGAGATCTTTTGGGTTCATTATTAGCTCAAAATACGATATTTGGTTGGATTATTACTGGTCCAATATACAAACCCCAAGTTCAAGTCTATTCTACTAAGGTAGAATTTTTGGAGGAAGATTGCCTGAATAGAAATCTTCTTAGATTTTGGGAACTGGAGGAGAATCCTAAAAAGGAAATATTATCTAATTCTGATAAAATTTGTGAGGAGAATTTTAAGAAAACTACGCGTCGCGGTTCAGATGGTCGTTATATTGTGACCCTTCCTTTTAAAACTGAATTCCCTCAACATTTGAATTTAGGTATATCTCGTATGAATGTGCTGAAACAATTTTACAGAACTGAAAATACCCTCCTACGAAAACCTGAAATTAAGGAAATGTATGATAGCGTCGTTAGGGAATATTTAGACCTAGATCATATGAAACTTGTTTCAACGCCACCCAAAGCAACTACTTTTGCATGCTATCTACCTCATCACCCAGTCGTTAAACCCGAACGAAAGACAACAAAATTACGAGTCGTTTTCAACGCTTCGAATAAAACTTCGAACGGTTATAGTCTTAACGACTGCCTTTGTGTCGGAACTGCCTTACAGGCTGACTTAGTCCTCTTGATTTTAAGATGGAGATTTTTTAGATTTGTTTTCAATTGCGACATCACGCAAATGTATAGACAGATAAGGGTTGATTCTTCTCATACTCCATTTCAACGCATCTTGTTTAGAGATTCTCCGACGGAGAACGTTAAGGACTATGAGTTGAAAACAGTGACGTTTGGCGTTAATTGCGCTCCTTATCTTGCCATTCGGACATTGCTACAATTAGCGGACGATTCTGAAGCTGAATACCCTTTAGCATCACACATTTTACGAAAGTGTATGTACGTTGACGACGTTTTGACAGGGACTCACGACATTTTAACTTCTTTGATCGCTCGTGATCAACTAATAGCGGCTTTGTCTTCTGCTAAATTTGAACTACGGAAATGGACATCTAACGAACAGAAAATTTTGGACAGATTACCTCCTGATCATTTAGTCGACGCTAAACTTTTAACGTTTGTGGAATCTAGTAGTTCTAAGACTTTGGGCATTCAATGGAACGCTCAACTGGACTCCTTTTATTTTAGTGTAAATCCTATTGCACATAAATCGAGCCATACTAAAAGGGAAGTTTTATCTACGATCGCGAAGTATTATGACCCTGTAGGTTGGTTAGGTCCAGTTGTTGTTGTTGCAAAGATGATTATGCAAAAAGTTTGGTTGGATAATATCAACTGGGATGATTCTCTTCCACTTTCAACGGAAAGCGAGTGGCAAAATTTTGTGACTTCATATCATAAAGTCAACAGCATACAAATTCCGCGCAGGGTTCATTATACACCTGATTCGTCCGTTGAACTTCATGTCTTTTCTGATGCCTCGGAAAAGGCATAGGCGGGGGTGATTTATATTCGCATCGAAACCTCCAGCGGTCAAATTTATACCCACTTGTTATCTTGTAAGACGAAAGTGTCACCTATAAAATCGATTTCAATTCCGCGGCTTGAACTTTGCGGAGCAGTTTTGGCTTCAGAACTTTTGAAGACAGTGCTTAGCGTAATCGATATACGACTTAACCAGGTTTATTGTTGGACTGATTCTACGATAGTCCTTTCGTGGTTAAAAAAGGACCCTTGTTCTTGGACCACCTTCGTTGCGAATAGGGTGTGTAGAATTCAAGAAAATGTAGGCAAGCATAATTGGTACCATGTTCGATCTGAGGACAATCCTGCCGATTTGGGTAGTCGTGGTATCTCTTCTTCGGAGCTTGAAGATAATGACCTTTGGTATGGGCCAAACTGGCTTCGTCAGAAAAAGACAAAATGGAATATCACTGATCTCTCTACTCTGGATACTGATATTGAAGATCATCGTGTAAAGACCCATGCTTCGTTCTTTACTGACTCAAAAGGAAAGGATATATATGTTGATATTCTTGACGATTTTTCTCGTTTTTTCTATAATAGTCATCCAAATCATAAATCAGATCGTCATTTATATAAGGATCATACTCTGTCTAGTTGTGAGATTAGAAAAGCTAAATTACGTTTAGCCATCGTAGCTCAAAAGTATCATTTTGCGAATGAGTACAAATGTTTGATAGAGAAAAAACCGTTATGCTCGATAAGTTTTCTGATCCCTCTGAATCCATTTATTGATGAGGAGGGTGTTATAAGGTTAAATGGTCGGTTGGTTAAGTCGCCATCTTTATCTTATACTGAACAGCATCCAATTGTTTTACCATATTCTAGCAGATTTACTCTTCTTTTGACTGAATATGTTCATCTAATTTCCATTTACTGTGGAAATAACTTAATGTTGCGAATACTTCGCATCGAATATTGGGTACCACGTTTAAAATCGAAAATTCGTGGAGTCATTGGTCGCTGGAAACGGTGCCTAATTGACAAAAGACGGTCATGTAGTCAGATTATGGCGGCACTCCGCCCTGAAAGAACTACTCTTGATAGGCCCTTTACTACAATTGGTGTTGACTTTGCAGGCCCTTTTGATATTAAGTGTTTTACTGGCAGGGCTTGTAAGATTACTAAAGGCTACGTTTGTATTTTTGTATGCTTTTCTATGAAAGCCATTCATTTAGAAGCGACTTCAGACTTATCTTCCGCTACATTTTTATCGGCGTTTCATCGATTTATATCACGACGGGGATGTCCAAGTACTATTTTCTCCGATAATGGTACAAATTTTGTGGACGCGTCGCGTGAATTGGAAAAAGATTTTCGAAATTTTCTTCGGGAATGCCAGACCACCATATGTTCTACATATGGTATCCAAGGTCTTACATGGCGTTTCATCCCTGCAGGCGCTCCTCATATGGGTGGCCTATGGGAAGCCGGGGTAAAAAGTTTTAAGATTCATTTTCGAAAAGAAACGCAATCTTATAAATGTACGTTTGAGGAACTTTCGACGGTTCTTACGAGAATAGAAGCGTGCCTTAATTCGCGTCCGCTCTGTCCTATGACCGATAATGCTCAGGAACCGGTTGCGTTGACCCCTGGTCATTTTTTAATTGGCTCGCCAATACTTGCTCCCCCGGAACCTAAAATTGACGAATCGCCTATAAGTTTATTAAATCGGTTTCGAAAAATGAAGGCAATTTCTCAGCATTTCTGCCAACGGTGGAAAGAGGAATATTTAATGACCTTGCATAAACGTTTTAAATGGCAACATCCGAATCGTAATATTCAAGAAAATGATTTAGTCGCAATTCGTCATGAACAATTGCCTCCAACTTCGTGCAGATTAGTTATCATCGTAAAAGTTTACCCAGGTAGTGACGGACATGTAAGGGTGGTAGACGTACGCACTGCGAATGGAATTGTAAGACGACACATCGCAAAGCTGGTCCTTTTGACCGCCTAAGAATAGTAATTTTCTTCTTCGTCGTTAACCTACGTTATTTCTTAGAATTATGGACGCATTACCACATTTTTTTGATGATGCTATCTTGGACGATTATGAAGAAGTAATGGAAGTAGCGGAATCATTACTGGCTGCAACCCCTATGGCTGCTCCTCTATAAACATTATCGACGCCTACTCCCATAGATGAACCTGCTCCTGTTGGTGTGCCTCCTCCAACTGTTGCGCCTGAAACTATCGCAACACCAACACCATCGCCGATCTCCGAAACTTTGCCAAAATCTTCGAAAATCGCGGGCTCGAATAGTAGAAATAAAATTGCAAAAATAACTGATCCAACTAATCGACATTGCAGAGTTTGTCCAAATAAACATCCTCTACGTTTCTGTCCGGTCTTCCGAAAGATGAGTCACGAGCAAAAACTCGCTGTTTAGCTCACTCCCATACGGCTAAAGATTGTGTGAGCACCTTTACGTGCCGCGAGTGTAAAGGGGACCATAACGTTCTTTTACATTCTTATCGGTCAAACACTTCTTCGAAACCTCTTAAATCCTCCGGATCTAAAAAGGACACCTCTGCACGTACAGTTTCTCACTCTGGTCAGTCAGATACCCATAAAAAAATTATATCTCTGCGCACCCAAATCTCTATGTCCTCCGTTTGCCAACCGAGTCCACTACCAATAAGGTATGTGGTATCCTTTTCCCCCACTCTTATAGGAAGATTGTATCTGCCAAAAAATGTAATCCCTGTACGAGCAGCCTTGGATCCTTGTTGTAAGGTCAGCTATATATGCGAGTCCTTGGTCCATCAGTTCCGTATACCAGTTTCGAAGGTGGATAATGACGAATATTGTCGTCTAACGATTGGCTCTTCCTATGACGCAAAAAGACGATAAATTTTACGGCGAATGTGTCAAGGATGAGGGGTATTCCAACTCCTACGGAATCCGTTCCTGATACTCTAAAGGAACAGTTTGTTGGATTTCAACTGGCTGATCCAAATTTTAATCTCGCGGGGCGGGTTGTTTTGGTTTTAGGACCTGAACTAACCCCTCAAATTATACTCAATATATTCGAGCCCGGGACTTCCATTGGCCCAACTAACCATCTTTGGCTGGATAATTTCTGGCCAATCCCCTCTATAAGGGTCAGGTCTCATGGACCTCCTAATAAACTACTCCAGCTTTGCTGGTCAGGTCCCTTGGAACTCCTAATAAATTTCCAGTTCTCTGGTCAGGTCTCCCGGACCTCTTAATAAACATCCAGCTTTGCTGGTCAGGTCTACCGGACCTCTTAATAAACTTTAATAATAAGCATTTTTTGAAAAAATAATAATAATAGTAATAATTATGAATTAATAAACAGAAAAGCTCACTTGAACTATACGTCCCTTTTCTGACATAAATTATGCTATATTTTTAAATTTACTCTTAAGTTTGTTGCACCATATTTGGATGCTGCAAGGTGGCCGGCAATGTTTAAACACAAATACTTAATTTTGTATATATTCTTCAATTTATAACATTTTTAAACGGTGACCCCTTTTTGGGTTAATAACTAGATAAAATCTATTTAACTCCCTTTTTAACATCTTTGTTAGGAGTTTTTACACAGATTCTAACTAGTAGAACCGTTAACGGTACTTGTAAACATTGTTTGTCACCCTCTTACATCCTTAACTCATAATAATTAGTCTAGTCTCTTTTCGGCTTTTCATCGTCCCACTGCGAGAAACCTGTGACTTTTTCTTCTCTATATCACTTTTGTACGAAGGTAATATATTTTAATAAATAAATTTGAAAACTTTCATCTCATTTTTAATTATTTGAAAAATTTATGTTTTTTTATTTATACATTTTCGCATTTGACGGCAAACAGCATATGTATTTTGTCATGAGCATTACCCCCATGCTACGCAATTGTTGTTGCGTATTTTATTACTTTCTGCTGTGTTATACTTTCGGAGTATAACACAGAGAATAATTATATGTATGTATGTATGTATGTATTTGTTTATTTTAGGTTTTATGAATACCAATTAAAATATGTAAAAACATAATATATATTAAGAAGAAAAGAATTAAATTAAAAGACAATTAAAAAAGTGATATTCAACGCAACAGGTGTTTAACATATTCTTGAATTAGTAAGAATGATGAAATATCGATCGTAAGATTAATATCCTGGATAAAATAATTTATATCTTTTAATATCCTGGTTAAAATAATTTAATATCCTTACAATGGCTTCCTCCCTTCTCTCCAGCTCAGCACGAGACTGGCCGTCGATAAGGACGAGCAAGTCATCCGAATATGCGCACACATTGTATGCCACCTGTAGTGTGTTTGATAAGTCGAAGTTATCCAACCTTCAGTACGGTAACTTAAATGGTAAACTTGAACCATTTATATGTAACAATATCCGCACACACCAAACTTAAAGCGTGAGAAATGCATTGCTTGCATTTCTACACATGTAAAATAGTTCTATTTATCTTCATGAGAATTAGCAAGCTAAGCTAATTCTCAAACATACATATACTTAAAAATACTAACCTAGAGTTAATGAAAATAAAATAGTTTAGTTTAGTTTAGTTTATTTATTTATGATTTCCCATACAACAAGATTTATAATCTTATAATTAAAGTATAGGAGTTTTACATTGAATTGAAATAGGAAATTTGAACAAATTTGTCTTAAAAAATAATAATGGTAAATATAAAAATATTAAATAATTTTAAAGAAAAAAAAAAAAAAATAACGAATTATAACCAAAAATGTTAATACAAATATTAGTAAATAAAATAATATAAAAAAAAATAAAAATAACAAAAATAGTTAAATAAAAAATATAAAATATAAACGGATCAGCAAAAAAAAAAAAAATTTTTAAAAATAAGAAAAAGGATCAGCTAAAAAATTTAAAAAGTTCCCTCTTAAAATGCATTGCGTTGCTTATAATTTTAATGGACGATGGTAGCGAATTCCAAAGACGTATTGAGGAGACATAAAATTGCCATTTGGATACTAAATATTGGTATCTAATGTACATTATGTCATGATTTCTAGCCGTGCGCATAAAAACGAGTCTGTCATACAGATATGTTGGCTGATGTGTACGTACAACTTTATATAAGAACAGAAGCGTTTTTATCTTTAACAAATTTTCAAATGTTACTCCGTAAAGTTTTTTTGAGTAGCACGAAATCGGCTCATATTTTCGAATATTGAAAATATATCTTAAAATTGCATTGAAAGTGGACTCAAGCTTTTTATAACTTTTAGAATCAGTGCTTGCATATATTTCGCAGCCATATAGTAGAGTTGGCATAAGATATGTTTTTGCAAGCAAAATTCGAATGTTAAGGGGGGTTATATGTTGTGTATTCCATAACGTTCTAAGCATTGAGTAAGTTCTCCCAGCAGCAGAAGTAATATGGTTAGACCATGTGAGATTATCATTAAAAATAATACCTAGATTTTTAGCTGTTGATACGATTTCAATTTTCTGGTTGTTTAACATAATCAATGGTTCAAAAGGCAGTGTCATTGTTCTTCTTGTAAAAATCAAACACTTTGATTTAGAGGGGTTGAGGCATAAACCATTTGCACTTGCCCATGTATAAATCTTATTGAGATCTGAATTTAATTTTGCAACGCAATCATTTATGCTGCTTATACCAGTAGTTATATATAACTGAACATCGTCAGCATATATGTGTACGTTGCAAAACAATAATTGTTCTACTAGGTCATTCACGTAGATGGTAAAAAGAAGAGGTCCCAGTATTGATCCTTGGGGTACGCCCTTCATAACTGGCAACACATGAGAGGTTTTATTGTTTGCAAAAACTGACTGGCTACGATTCAACAGATATGAAGACAACAAACGAATAGACCAAGGAGAGAAATTAAACATTTTGTGTAATTTAAAGCATAGAACCTCATGATCCACCATGTCAAACGCTTTGGAATGGTCAAGTAAAACAAGAAAATAAATGTCTCCAGCATCAATACTCTCTCGTATATACTCTGAAACATCTATGAGAGCTGATATACAACTATGCTTGGGTCGGAAACCTGATTGCCTTTGTGTCAGCAAATCGTTATCATTAATATGCTTACTAATTTGTCCATGAAGCAGTCGTTCAAAAACCTTGGATAGATAAGGTAGTATGGCAATTGGACGATAATCGTTGTTAGATTTTGGGGTGGGTATAATTTTTGCGTGTTTCCAACTTTGCGGGTAAATACTCTTTGTTATTATATTATTAAATATATACGTTATAAATGGCAGAACATACGGTAAAATAATTTTTAAAAATTTAGGATGAATATTATCGAACCCTACAGCATCAGATTTAATTGCTTGACAGCTTGAAAATACATCGTCTTGGTTTAAACAAATAAATAAACGTTGAACATGAACAGTCGCACGAGCGGCTGTTCTAAACGAAAACAAAAGTGTTTAAATAAAATAACAAATATAAAATAAAAACACATTATATGGCGATCCTGCCATGGCCACGTCGTGAGACCAGGACCCCATGACGTGGCCCAAGTCCAAAAGTGAAAAAATTAATTTTAAATTAATTTAATTGATAAAAAAAAATTAAAGCTTTATAAACTATAAACAAAAAGTATGTGCGAAAGTTGACCATAAGAAAAACTATTAAATTGAAAATAAGAAAAATAAATTTAAAATAAGAAAAAACAAGTAAGAGTGTTAAATTCGGCTGTGCCGAATCTTTGATACCCTCCACCTCGGTTTGAGTCTTGATAATAAATGTAAATGAAAAAGTAAACAATTTGTTAAACTTAATACCAAATTATTTCAGCAAATTCTTTGGGTTGGTTTTCTTCTTTTCTATTTATTTCGGTGTTTGCTTTTTGGTCATCGTGGTTGCTGATCGGCATGCATTTTGGTTATATACCTATATGCATGCGTTTCCGGTTATATGACATAACTTCTCGTTTAATTTAGTTTTTGCTAATTAAATAGCTCGCCCTAACCTCCATTGCAAAGGTAATGGTTGTGTAGAGTGGCTATATGCATTAAATTGTGCTAATTGGAGATGGCTGTATAGTTTCTTTTAACTGGCCAAATATTTCTTCATTGTGGCCATATAGGTCGGATGGAGTAACAAAATAATAACCAAAAAAAAAAGCTCTCTCAACTTTTTTTTAAAATATTGCCATATTTTGAAAACATAGAGAATAAATTTATAATAATAAATAATCAAATTAGGGATGAAAAACGCAAAAAACGAAAAGTCCCAAACATTTTAAATAAAATAATTTAATGTTATCTTTATTTTCTGAAAAACTTCAAATTTTCATCCAAAAAAAATTGTGAAAATTTATATATAAAAAATAACATTCTCATAAAATTACGTTTACTTATGTAACAATTTTTATGTTAGCAATTCTTAAATATCATTTGAGGTTTTCTTAAATTCATTGAATTTAAATTAATATCGACAAATCTGTTTTTCTATTTATTTAAATTGTAAAGGAGTGGCATCTCTGTCAAAATAAGCGAAAAACACAAAGAATAGAAAAAAACAAATTACTTCGTGTTTGACAGGATGATTTTATGTTTATGTTTAATATCTTTATTTTTTTTACTAATATTTCTGTTTATTTATTTGAAAATGAAATAATGAATTGAATATTTAATTTTTTTATTTATATAAAAAAGTTTTTTAATTAAAGCAAAATATTTTCACTATTTCATGATTTTTATTTATGTATGACGACATTTCACCTAAAAATTTAAGTTTTTATCGATTGGATAAAACACACAAAAATGGTTGTCGTTTAGATAACAACAACAGCTGACTTTAACAATAGCGAATATCGTTTCAAAATTTTACTGATAATTTTGCAATTTTCTTTTTTTTTACAATTCGACTATCGTTAAAAGAAGTTACTGAATCGCGGTACTGAAAAGTTATTAATATCTCCTGAATGGCAATATTTTTTTTAAATGTAAACATTTTTAAATGTAAAGATATTTCTAAATTTAAAATTATTATTTCCGACGTTTTGATATGATTTTCTGAAACTCAATTAATATTTTCTAATTTATAATTGGAAATTTTATTTTCAGTTTTTATTATAATTGATATTTTCTTAAATTTGAATGGAAAATTTAAAAAGTGAAATTTTGTATTTATGTGAATAATAATGCTTTATTAATTATAAACAATTTTTAAAAATTAGATGTAATCGCAATCAGATATTTTATAGGTAAAGCAGAATAATAATTCTATATAACTATGTAGAACTGTTTTGTAAGCAAAAAACTCATTGACGAACTCGGTAACTCTATTTTGTAAAGACAACAAAAAGTTAACCCCCCAATCTCACATCACACTGAAATTCTAAAATCGTTGTGTACGTATTATCAACGAAAAATTGTTCGAATTAGTCGAATCCATCGCCATTAAATTTTATGCTCAAACATCTGACTGCAATCTCATTTTTAAAATGTTGTCGAAGCGTAAACTTGAAAAAATTTGTATACTTCTCTCTCTTATTTTATTTTAAGTAGAGTTACTAAGTTTATTATACAGGCACATGTTTGAGGGAAAATGTTTACATTTATTATTATTAGTATTATTTTAATAATAGTTAATAATATTTATGCTCTATAATTAACAAACGTTTTTGTATGCGCATTTCAAAAAATAAATCATTATAATAGATTTAACAAGTTAAAACTTTAATTACAATTTTACAGGATCCAGTAAATTTGCATTAAATTTATAACAGGGTAACATTAATCATCGTTAGTGTCTGCCACTATTCGCACGAAAAATTTGGTGCCATTAGTGTGACCACTGCGGAAAATGTGTGTGTATTAGTAAAAAAAAATGTGAGTGTATTGAGTTCTTCGAACTTGCAGTGTGATGTGAGATTGGTGGGTAATATGCCAAACTTATGTTCATATTTGTAAAAGAATAATGAAAAAACGTATGAAATAAAAGACCAACCCGTGTATACTCTTAACATTGTTCTGTATGATATCTAGTTGAAAATATTAACATTCATGTTAAAATAGAAATAACTATTGCAAAGCTAATTAGAACAAACAAAAATTATGGCGGCATCTACTGTGGCATAGTCACGCTGAGCAAAATGAAGTGACACTCTGTTAATACAAAAGAAATGTATTTTCCCCACAACAAAATACTGCAGAATTTTATGTAAATAAAATAACCGATTTATTTCTAACATGCAGTTACTATCAATATACATACATACATATATATAATATATGTACATTATTTGAATTATTTAATATGTGTATGTATGTATATTTAAATATTACACACAAAAAATACAACATCAAACGTTATTTTTGTGTTTTTCTCTTTAAATAAATTAATACATAAATTTTTTTGCTAAATTTACATTTGGGCAATTCACAACAGGTGTTGTATATTGTATGTTGTATTGAAATACACAATACAATCATTTGTTGTGAACACTCAGTTGTATTTTCATATTGTAAAACGCTTTCTTTAGTAATTTTCGATCCAACGAGGAAAGATCGCTTCGTCGCTTCTGCTATTTTGTATAAGAGAAAACACTTGTCAGTGTTTGCTTTTTGGTCGTGAGATATACCATGGAGTTTTAGTTACGTACCTCTTGCATTTTAATTTATAATGAAAAAAAAAAAATGTTAAATGTTTTGGTTGGTACTGAAAGAGAAAATACATACTAAAAATATAAACATTAATTTTTATATAAATAAACTTATCGATGTATTTGCGTTATTTGCATTGTTTGCCATATTTTATTTTATAATTATTTATGCTGATAATATTCTATGTATTTGTTTTTTCTTTTTCATAAAAACTGGCATTCACTTGGAACTGATATGTTATGATACAATATACAACATTTACAAAACATAGCAAATGAAGTTGGATCGTGTATCAGATTTTTCAGTGAAAATTACCAACAACAATTTTACACTATTGTAAAGTGATACACGATACAAGAGATACAACGATACATTACCCATTGTGAATTGCCCAATTGTTTTTTTTATTAACAACTAGGTATTTTAGCATTATTTGCTTTAGATGTTGGTGAATTTTTACTCCCTTTGTATTAACTCGTAGTGTCTGCTTGTCGAAAAAATTTTGGATCGATTTTAACCACTTTCCCGTGACCCAATCGATCTGAAATTTTGCAGGCAGGCTTGTGGCAATGACAGAAATGATCTAACATATTTTTTTAGTGATGCCAAAACAATGGAAACTTTTAAATTTTTCTACCAGAGTTGATAAAAAAATGTACAAAGGGTTTGTTTTTGTTATATTATTACCATAACGACCACAAAAACAACAAGTCCAGCTATGAAAACAATGCAAAATTTAGAATAACAACAAGAAAAATATAGAAATATCATGTTTTTCATTTTTTTTTTACTTTTTCAGAGATTTCCCTGGACCTGTTCCACCGATTTTAATGATTTTTGAAGTAGAAATCTTTCCATGAATTTGGTGAATCATTCTCACTAAAAATTATCACTGTAGCTGCACTATTGAGGGCGTGATCGTGACAAGAACAACATAGAAAATTATTTTTTTTTTCAAGACTTTTTTAGTTCTTCATTCAAATCTCGGGCCCTAATCGACCGATTTGGACGATTTTAAATAGCAAACTTCTCATGATGTTAGTGAATCATTTTTATGTCAACGAGTACCCTAGCTGCCGGATTGATGCCGTCATCGTGATTTCCACAGACGGACAGACGGACATCGCTATATCAACTCCGGTTGTTATAAGGATCACAAATATATAAATTTTATGGGGTCCAAAATTTTTTTTCTAATTATTACAAACGGAATGACAAACTGGAGTGGAGGGTATAACAACTCTACAACAGCAACAATGACAGTCATATGTTTTTCAAATAGGAAAAAACTGTTTATGTGTTAGTTTCGGTCATTCCCCAGTATGCATTTAAATATTATTTCTCCAATGTTGGAGAAAAGTTAAGTTCTTAAATTGATGTCAAATGTAATTCTCAACTTGGGTTGAACAATTTTTCTCCTTGTTTGCTTTCAACTTGACATCAAGTTGAGACTTAACATTTTTTCCAATCTTTGAGAAACATTTTTACTCTCAATTGGATATCCAACACTTTTCTCCACTTGAGACCAAACATTTTTTCAACTTGAATACGATTTGTGTTAAGTCTGAGATATTATTTAAATATGTCATAAATAATAAATTAAATTAAAAAATGCCAAAAAAGTACAAATAAATCATTGATATATTTTTAATTATTTCTGCTTTTTGTCGAATTTTTCAAAAAATGTACAACTAATTAATTCATTTATTTTTAATTCTAGATTTTAAAAAATGTACATAATATGTACATTTAATGTTAAATATGTACATAGTAATGTTAAATATATAATGAAATTAAATTGAAACATTAAAATAAGTACATTGTTTTCATTTCTAAAATTAGTATAATATTTTTTAATATGGCAATTCCGTACCTTCCATTTGATACCGATTGGAAATATTTCTTTGCTATCAAGTTGAGAATCACAAATTTCTCAATTTGATAACTATGAAAATCGCCATATAAAAATGTGCCTTTTAAGTTGAGAAGACTATATTCGAACTATTGAGGGCATTTGAGAATTAACGCTGGAGATTTGAGAAATGTATTTGATCTCAAATGCACCTCAAGTTGATAGCAAACAAAAATGTTTATTGGGACATTTATTGTAGGGTCGTTTGAACACACACAAAAAATAGAAAATAAATTGTCAATAAGCAAAGCAAGTGGCTTCGAAATTCGATGATGCCAGTTAATCATTTTTTGTTCACGCGGAATTTATAATTGGAGGAATTTTTTTCTCGAGAAATGTATTTTCCGTGAGAAAGAAATTCCTTGAGAATATTCATAATTGGGATGAATAACTTTTAATTGGAACTTTTTAGTCAGAATAAATCATAATTCTAGTTAGATATTGGTTAATATTTAATTAGAAAAAATATTGTGGTGGCATCTACGCAATTATTGAGGCAGTCACGGAAAAATTAAATGCAAGTCTGTTTTTTTTAATATAACAAAAATGGATTTTCCCTTTAACAAAATATGGCAGAATTCTTTATAAATGAAATGCAAAATGGAAAATCAATTTTGTGCTAATTCTTAACAAAATTAATAAAATATATATATATGTATTATTATATTTATTAATATTTGTAATTTTAAGGTGCTATTACACGAAGTGTTTTTTACATATGTACTGTCACTTTTTTTATCCATATGAAATTCTTCATGTCTGTCAAAATTGTCTTTTACATACGATTCATAATTTTTGCTATCACACGTGCGTATGTATTTCCGTATGACATAACCTCTAAATGTAAACAACAGCTGATTTAATTTGTGAATTTACAAAAATTTTTTGTTAAAAAAAGGTTATGTATTTTTTAATTGTTAATTAATACTAAGCAATTTATTTTTCTTTCAATATTAATCTTAAAAATTTACTCTGTTTTTCTTTCGCCACAAGCAGTGTTGTATTTTCATTTGTTTGTCATGCAAAAATAGAACCTGTTCTAATTGAAAAATGTACGTGTGACATTCTTCATGTATTGTACATAAACAATGTTTCATATGTATCACACGATGTGTACAACTTTTGTTGTGGGAAAATTTGACAGTACATATGTAAAAAACACATCATGTAATAGCACCTTTATTTGACACAATTTCACACACAGTTTTACAGATCAACTGTTTTCAACTGATTTAGAAGTTTTCTGTTTTTGAAACAGTAGTGCCAATTTGTAACATTTTGTGATGTAATGAAAATCGCAGAATAATAAGTTAATACACAATAAAAAATATTAAATTTTTAAGTTTTATATACATATTGCAATAAAAAAAACTTTGGTAAATTTACATTGAAGATGGTCAGAAATGAATGAGAAAAATATATAGACATTTTAGAAAAGCACATTTAATGTTAAACTTTATGCACAAAATATATGGGTTTTTGTTGTTTCGAATTTAACTGTGGCTCTAAGTGAAAAGTTTTAGACCGATCGTATATTACATCTTGAGGATCCTCACCTAATATTTTCAAATATTTTAAATTCTGTTTAACTCATTTAACCTCATTACGAAAATAGTAAAACAGTAAATATGGAAAATCCACGCACCTCAAAAAATTGTTTTCTATGAAATAAATTAAAGACATTTCATATTATACAATTTTCTTTCAAAAATGTATCAATTATTGCAAATTTGAAATTTGACATATAGTATTTGTACATATATTTGTATAGATTTCGCAGTATGAAAAGAACTATTATTTCTTTATTTAGAATATATGTAAGTATTGCTCGCAAAAAAATGCAACATCATGAATGAAACACATAGACGACTGCTGGCAGCAGCATTTGTAGTCGTATAGTCAGCTACTTGATTTTTCTGAATACGACAGCAACATATAATACAAATGCATTTTTATTTAAATATACACTTACTTTTACTTATTTAAAATGCATTAGTACAACGTAAAAATAAATAAATTAGTTTAACGCCTTTTGATTATTAATGGAATTATAGCCTTTCATTTTGCGATTTTTTTTTTAAACAAAATAAAATATTTCATAGCACTAACTTCTTTTACATATTTTGTTATATTGTCAACACTATTTTTGTTTTGTAGCCAACAAAACACACTTGCAGTTTTTTTTTCTATTTGAAGAACATATGACTGCCATTGTTGATGTTGTAGAGTTGTTTTTTTTTTTGATTTTGTTTCGTTAACTCTTTTGTATTAAAGCACCTCCAATATATGTATCCATTTTAGTTTGCAAATTCAGTATATTTATAATTTATTACTTACAGCAAAAAATAATAGAAACAATTTTATCAGTTATGCTTACGAAACTATATAAATAGACTTGAAGTTGGCTGCAAAAGCAGTAGCCTGTGTAAAGAACAAGTTAGCGACATGTAACTGTTACGTAACGTGTCAGCCTTTTTTTCACATGAAAAGTATTGGGACGTTCCGGTTACGTTCGGTAACTGTTTTAAATGATTTTCATGTAAAAAAAAAACAACTGACTAGTTACGGTTACGGTTAGAAAACATTGACCTTTTATATGTATTATAATGCTATGAATGCATTTATCTTTATTTTATTTTATTTATATAATCTTTTTTTTTGTATTGTATATTATTTTTTTTTATTATTATTACTATTTCATTTAATTATTTTTTTCTTTAAATAAATTAATACATAAAAATTTGTTTTTTAAATTATTGGTGAACTTTTACTCCCTTTATTTACTGCCTTTATATTAACTGGTAGTGTCTGCTTGTCGACAAAATTTTGGATCGATTTTTAGCCCCTTTCCCGTGAGCCAATCGATCTGAAATTTTGCATGCAGGCTCGTGGCAATGACAGAAATGATCTAACAAATTTTTTTAGTGATGCCAAAACAATGGAAACTTTTAAAATTTTCTACCAGAGTTCACAAAAAAATGTACAAAGGGTTTGTTTTTATTACATTATTACCACAACGACCACAAAAACAACAAGTCCAGCTATGACAACAATGCAACATTTAGAATAACAACAGGAACAATATGGAAACATCATGTTTTTCATTTTTTTTTAAATTTTTCATAGATTTACCTGGACCTGTTCCACCGATTTTAATGATTTTTGAAGTAGAAATCTTCCCATGAATTTGGTGAATCATTCTCACTAAAAATTATCACCCTAGCTATCCTATTGAGGGCGTGATCGTGACAAGAACAACATAGAAAATTATATTTTTTCAAGACTTTTTTTAGTTCTTCATTCAAATCTCGGGCCCTAACCGACCGATTTGGACGATTTTAAATAGCAAACTTTTCAGGATGTTAATGAATCATTTTTTATGCCAACGAGCATCCTAGCTGCCCGATTGATGCCGTCATCGTGATTTCCACAGACGGACAGACGGACAGACGGACAGACGGACATCGCTATATCAACTCCGGTTGTTATAACGATCACAAATATATATATTTTATGGGGTCCAAATTTTTTTTTCTAATTATTACAAACGGAATGACAAACTTATATATACCCTCTGCACACTGGAGTGGAGGGTATAAAAACTAAGAGCTTTTACAGGTGAAAACATTTCATTCATTTAACAAAATGTTCGTGATCTGAGAACTAAATTTTCGACCTTATATATTGAAAGTTTCAACATAACTTGGCTTAACCATACTTTTTAAATATTGAATTATTTTGCAACATATACAATATTTTTTGACGTGATCGTTGCAGTATGATGTATGGTGGTGGTATTATTATTGCTGTCTTTAGTATCCTATCAATCATAAAAAGATCTTTGTTAATTGCTCATACATCCCTCCATCGTTTCCTCAGTCTTTATATGATAAACATGCGGAAGCTATTAAATTTGTTCTAAGTACTGCCAATCCGGATGACTCCGTTATTGTTCTTAGAAATTTCAATTTGCTTTCAATCTCGTAGAAGTTCTTACCTGAAGAAAAATACTTTGTTCCGTTTGTTTGATTTTCTTTTTCAATTAAAGGGAATTCTTAATGATCATTCGAAATTGTTGGATTTAATGTTTGAAATTTCTGAAAGTTTATCAAGCGCTCAAACCCTATTTCTATTTCTGAAGATGGATATCACCCTACAATAGAAGCAAATATATCCATTCCATCTGGAATACTAGGAAACTGGCTTGTGTCAAAAATGAAAAAAAATATTACACAAAATATAACAAAACTGGTTCTCTTTTTGATCATGGAAAATACTCTATTTGTCGTGCTGAATATAATACTCTAGTTCATGTTATTTAATATATTTGGACAAAATAAAAAATAATTTCAAACGAAATCCGAAGTCATTCTACAAATTTGTTAACTCTAAGAGAAAAACTAATGGCTATCCAGCTGTTATGAAATTACCACATAATGAATAATGTGATGATACTATTGTATGCAATTTATTTTCTGACTTCTTCTCTACTACTTACTCCGATGCAACTTTTGATCATTCTAATATCTGCTTATATACACGGACTGCTCAAATGATATCCATTCCTTCTCTTGCTATGTCTGTGTTTTTTAATGAATTGAAAAACTTAAATTTTCCCGTAACAGTGGCCCATATAAAATTCCCTCCTGCATTTTGATAAACGTGTGCTATAGCTGTACCATTATCACTCATGTTTAATACCTCAATTATATACGGTTATTTGCCAAAAATGTGGAAAGACTCATTCATTATTCCACTATTCAAATCTGGTAACAAGGCAGATATTACTAATTATCGTGGAATAGCAAAATTAAGTATTATAACTAAAATTTTTCAAAAAATTATAACAGATCATCTATGCCATCAAGTAACTACGTTAATTTCTCCTTTCCAACATGGTTTCCAAAAAGATGCTCAACATCTAAAAATCTGTTACAATTGTCAATAATGGAACGTAAACAAATTGTTGCAATTTATAATGACTTCAGCAAGGCTTTTGCTAAAGTCAATAATAAACGTATTCTTAAGGAATTAACTAATCTTAGCGCTAACTTGATTTAATTTAACCAATAGAACACAAAAAGTATATTTTAAAAATATTACTTCAAAGCCGATAGATGCAAAGTCGGGAGTACCTCAAGGCGGTCATCTTAGACCGTTTTTTCCTTGTTTATAAACGATCTTCCAAATATTATTCGTTTTTCAAACAACTTGAGCTATGCAGATGATGTCCAAATATTCTTCAGTTATAATCAACACTCTGATCATGTTTTCTTCAAAATGATTTGAATTAATTTTCTACATAATGTAATTTAAATTTAATGGAGCTGAAACTCAAAAGAGCCCGATATCTGTTAAATATGTGCTGGCTGATTATTGTCTCGATAAAGTAGATAACTTTTTAGATCTTGGCGTTTTATTGGATCATAAACTGAGTTTTATTCCTCATATAACAATTATTGTGAACAGAGCCAGAGGTGTACTTGGTTTCATAAAACGTTCGGCTAAAGAGTTCAATGACTGTGCTTCTATAATTTGGGACCCACTCTACCAAATTCACATCGACAGTCTGGAATCAGTGCAAAAGCAATTCCTGTTGTTTTGTCTCCGGAGTTTAAACTTCAGTCGAACTAATCTTCCATTTTATACCAGCGGACTTACCCTTATTAAGCTACCAACTTTTAAAAGCCGGAGAACTACGCTAAATGTTTCATTTCTTCTTAATATAATTAATGGCGATGTTTGTTCTGGTTTGCCTGATTAACAATATATCATTCGACATTCGTCAATGACCAACACGTTACTTCTCACCTTTATCTGTGCAGTTCTATAGAGCTAATTATGCAAACGCAGACCCTCTCGAAAGAATGTGTATTCAATTTTATGAACTTTATAGATATATTGATTTCACATTAAATACTAAGGGCCATTATTACAACTTACCTTTAAAGTAAATGTTAGTTAAAGGTAACTTTAGCTAAAATGAGCAATAAAGTTACCTTTAACTTTTTTTCGTTATTACAACTTCCCAGTAAAATAAAATTAATATTTTTGATGTTTTGGCAACACCAAACGAAAGACCGATTACTTTTGACCAAATGAATTGCTTTATAAAATACGTAGTGGCAACGTTTCTTTATTTGTTCGCAAGCAAACAATAGAATAAAAACTAAAAACCTTTATTACAAGTTGCATAATTGTTGTAAGTGTGTAATAAACATTTTTAACTAATATACAAGCATATATATATATATATATATATGCAAATAAATTTATTTCCAAAACTAAATTGGTGTGAATTTCTTCTTGATAGATCAGAAAATGTGGCAACATTAAATACATAAACCTCACGTTAAAAGTTAAAGGCAACAATATCTTCCCTTTAGCTTATCGGTCACTTTTAGCTTAAAGTTTAGTTGTAATAACGAAAAACTAATAATCTGCCCGATAAATCATAACTTTACCTATTGGCAAGTTGTAATAATGGCCCTAAGATAATTAAAAGTAAAATAATATGTTTTCTAAATTCGTGAATAGCTATATTACTAAAACTAATTTTAAAATATTTTTCTTTGTAAATAGTCTGTAAGAATTAATTTCACGGACCAAAATACAAATAAGTAAATAAATAAATACTGGTCTATCACTTTCACCCTGACTTAGAATTTCACCCCCCCCCCCCCCATTAATGGCTGTTGCACTGTATTAATAAGTTGCGATGACAGTTGCTAAATATGTTTTAAATTTTTTAACCCAATTTTCATTGTTTACATTCTTATAGACTTTCTATCTGTTATCTTCATCTAAGGTTCCTAGAGACGTGTAACGCATGCAAAAATTATGCATACACTGTGTTTATTTCTTTACACGTTATTTTACACACAATTTTTAAGAGTTTTAATAAATAACATATTAAAAAGGTTATATTTTGAATTGAAATTCATTGACTACTTTATTAAAAATCCTTTTAGAATTATTAGCGAGGCGATTTCCGCTACTGACATCCCGTTTATAACAAAAATATATGATTAACTTAAACTGATAACTTAAATCAAGGGTGCTTAAGCCACATTTGTTTTTGTAAAATCACTAAGGTATAGGCAGTGTAGTCAAATACACACACGTTTTCGTTTTTGCTTAAACCAAATCGCAAAGCACCAACATTTACCTATGCTTTCCCGTGTGGTGGATGCCAGTCTCTCATTGGGCGCGTGCCCAGGTGGCGGATAGTGGGTGTCGGGATGAACCCTTATGGCTCTGATACAACTGCTCACCGGCGCTTGTAGAAGATTACTATTAGAGAACATCTTAGCTTAATGACCATCGTAGTTAGATAAATGCTCCCTTTGCAACTAAAGATGTTTTTACAGGAGAACGTTCATTTTCGTCATGCACTCCCCGCGGACCAAAAACTGGAAAGAAACTAAAAACATGTCTAATAATATTATTAAATTTACAGTACAGGGCCTAAATAACCCAGTACCGGCAGCTAAGTGTTGTGAGCAAGCGGGCGCACTGTCGTCGAGATCAGTTCACTTCAAGTCCACTATGGATATTGGTAACTAGGCCGCTATGAATGGGTATGTTACAAGAAAAGCCCAAACTAAGGAGACTGATGCCTTGAGCGACCTCAACTTTACATGACAGGTTCGGACTCCGATGAATCGAAGGCAATGACACAATCATTGCGACACAGCTTGCAAAGGCAAATTCTGATGTAAACAAAATGGTAGAAGAAGTAAGCGCCAGTATAGCTAAACTCTCTACCACTAAGAAAAATTTATTTTGCGAAAAATCGCCAAAATGAACCGGAAAACGAAAAAAGCTGAAGCAACGCAAGATATTCCAAAGAATAATGGACCTGCTACACCTGCATCCTCAAATGCGGGCAATCGGACACGTCCTCCCGAGGAACATAACATTACAGAGGCAAAAAAGAAGAAAAGGAGCCGCATGTCAACCAGTACACAGTTGACTAATAACTCCACTATGAAGAACAGAGGTACCATCACGGGACCCAAACCAAAGTGGAGGTTATTGGGCCAACGTCAACTGGGAAAAGTGTTGTAAATGGTAATTCTTCATTGCAAGTTCAGCAAAGGTGTTGAACAAGCAATGAAGAGAAAACAGATTGCATCATCGGGCAAAATTGCACCATCGTATGCTAGTATTGCGAAAAATCCAGCAATGGATAAACTATGTTATTCCATACTCGATTTAAGTAGCTCCACCAGCAAAATCCCTATAGCCTAGAGGCAAGCACTCGAGGAGGCATTTAATAAAAGATCCAATAGCTGGAAATTCTCCATGGACGTATTAATGTTACCACTTTCCTCCAGCACATGTGTAAAAATTCTGGGGTAAATAGTGGAATTCATACCAGCTCCTTGGGACGGTGCTAAACCATCCATCTACAAAACGATGGACATTTCCTCCCTAACCAAAGCGTCCTTCTTTATAAAGGTTTGGGACTGCAGGCTTGCTACCAAAGACGTTATTAGGCAAGCAAAAGTAAGGTCTAGTCATTGACAAATGGGAAATGTTCCATGGAGAGGAGTGCCAAAGCGGCACTCTCATCGTTGTGGGTAATGATCAAGAGTCAATGGCTATCTTTAAAACCACAAAAGGTAAAGCCTTCCTCATATCAGCAACAGTCAACTTCAAAGCAGGCAGGACGACAATTGGCTGGGAGAAGGCAAATAATGGAACCAAGGAAGATACTGGTGAGAAGATTTGCATTGACCCAACGCCATCCACCTCAGCTACAAAGGGAGAGTTAGAAATAAGTAACTCCCAAGAGGACAAACTGTTAGCCGAACCATGATCATGTTTCTGCAGATCAACCTTCATCGGAAAACAAAACGGCAACTCTCTCTCTGATCGAAAAACTACAAAAATGTAAGCCGACACCTCCAACGACGGCGGAGCTAGAAGAGATGGTGAAAACAATTTGGATATCAGGTAAGGAAATTTTCATAAGTGCGATGAGAACTCTCACCATATAGCATGGGGTAGTTCGAACTGGAACCAAAGAGTGGATGCATTACTTGAATTCACTAGAAAAAATTATCTCTTTACTCTTACTACTGGGAACACGGTGATCTGTGTTAACAGATTAAGGGAAAGGGTTTTACTTATATTTCAATTTGATCAAATAATCTAGTGGACGATATCGAAGATCTCAATATCTCTAGGGCGCATTGCTTCTCGAATCATCGATACATTTTACTTAAACTGATACAACCTCCACCTGAACCCTTTAAACTCAGGAATAAGGCTAAAACTAATTGGGCTAAGTTTAGAAGAAATCCACAACGCCGCCTAACTTCTACTCCCACAGACCTAAGTAATGTCGAAGAGGTTGACGGGGATGTGAACAGATTAACGAGGAGCCTTATTAAGTCTTTCAAGGACTGTTATCCATTTTGCGAAAGGAGATCTCTCTGAGATAAGCCCTGCCTAAAAGGGGAATTGATAAATCTTTGGAAGGACATCCGAAGACTATTCAATAGGGCTCGTCATATTATACATTTACCATACTGGGACAATTACTACGTACAACTCAGGGATTACAACAAAAAGATTCGAGTAGCCAAACTCAACTCGTAGAAACTCTTCTATGAACAGGTTGTTAGCGATAATGATATTTCGAAAATCAAGAAATTTTTTTCGAAAACCCATTCACAGCCTGAAACTATAATCGACCGAATTCAGGCGGACTCAATGGAACAGTAGTTAAGTAGAATGATGGAAGCACACTTTCTTATAGAAGAAAGTGGTTCGAATAGCTATCTAGAAATTGGTATAAACGTATTCCGACAAACTTGACCCAACGTTGAACAACAGACGGGACATGATGGGGAACAACATTATGGGCCTAAAGAGGCACAATATCGATTGGTGAGAAATAACAGAATAACCGAAGCTATGGTAAATAAGGCAATGCATAGAAGAGTGGCGACTTAAGTAGGTTGTAGTCTGGCTGGCATATTCTCTGCTTGCCTAAAATTTGCGTACACCTACAGGGCATGGAATTAGGCCAAAATGGTCTTCATACCAATGCCGAGAAAGGAAAGCTACGCGAACCTAAATTTTACATATTTCTTACTGAAAACCATGGAGCTCATAGTCGGTAACATGGTTAAATCCCAAGTTAGTTATTAAAGTTCAAACAACATGCTTATTTAAAGGCACGCTTGGTGGCCACTGCGCTTCATGAAGTAGTTCACCACATCGAAAGACCTTTTGATCTAAAAATCTTCACCCTGGCTCTATATATTGGTATAGAAGGAGCTTTTAATAATGTATCCACCAATACGCCACTGCAATCTCTAGACCAATTCGACATATACCGAGAGATTAAAGCCTAGATAATGTAGCGGGGGTTGTAGAGTGCGGGGAGGAAGGAATGGTAGGCCTAGAAGAAGAAAAAAATGAACATTAGTTCGTTTGTTAGTTGAGGTAGGCACGCAAAATTTTTCTAAGTCGATGGCAAAGAAAAATTTTGCGTGACGGTTACTTAGACAAACGTCGTTGGAGGGGGTTGAGCAGACCTAAAAACCCCGAGTCCTTTCTCATCGGGATGCCAGTGATCCAAGGATCGGATCAAGTGACTAGTCCCGGTAACCAAGATGGGTGATTGGTTAGTTTTTTTGTTAGTAATTTTTTTTGTTTTTTTTTTTGGTTAGTTGATTATTTTTTTTTAGTTGTCCCTATCTGTTACATGGAGGGGGCTCCTACATTTGTCTTGGAGCGAACCAACTCCTGCCCCATGTCCTGGTTCTCACACATTTCGTTGTTGGGTAAACCGAAACTAACGCGGCAGAGCAACACCGCGGTTTACCCCATCATGCTCATTTTTGTGTGGAAACCTGAAAATAGAGAAAATATGAAAATTTAGGAATTCAGGAATAATGCACCGAGAATTTCGAACGATGCTTTGCGTTCTATTACATACTTACCTGCATCGTGTCCGATGGTTTGGCCAAAATCTGAAAAGAAATGAAAAAATAGAAAATTAGTATAGGTGTATACATACATACGTATGTGTAGGAATACACATGGCCAGTATGTTTTGTAAGGCTGAAAATATAAAGTAAAATTATATTAATAGAAATAATTCTTAGTCTCACCGAATTAAAACACTTACCTGTATTTTATTATCCTGTCCAAAGCCCAAAAATTGTGTAGAAAATCTGAAAATAAATTAAGGAAAAGTAAAATTAATATATTCATACTTACTTATGAAAGAGGAATGAATGAGAAGAAAAAAAGGTAAACATACGTATTAGTGTTGTTGGTTGACATATAATGGTAGTAGAAAAATTGGCAACGCGAAAAAGATTTGTAAAATAGTACGACCCAGGGTTGGATTTTCCATTCAAAATGCAAACATTTGAGATTAGGAAAAACTGTTTTATAAAATTAAAAAATGATGAATGGAAAATCTAAACCTACTGAATCGCCTGTTCGCCTGGTATAGCAAAGGGTGGATTGTGACGTTTTTTTGGGTAGGATAGAGGACATGAGGCGGGAGGACAATTTGGAAAAGTCTAGAATAATGAGACGAATGTCATCAAGTAAAAAATTTAGGGATTGGATAGATTTTTGCAAATAAAATTAAAAGATGGAGTTTTGGCGGGATAAAAGCTATACATGAGATAATATTAAATTAATAAGATGGAGATTTGGCGGTAAAGTGACGATATATAATGTATAAAAAGACAATATTGGAATATATACTTATGTGGAATATTGGAAAAACTTGGGAATTTGGCAGTTGGTGGTGTTTCATTAGTTAGAAGAAAATTCAGTTTGAAGTTTGAGGTTGATGAAAGTGGCCGTTTTAAGCGGAAAGTAAGAAAAAAAAAATAAGTGATATCGTGATCGTTGATAAAGTTATAGAAGTGTAAATATATTTGGCTACACCACCCGGAGCAAGAGAGTCTGTTGGGGCAGGACTGTGAGGCGCAGATTATTAAAGGTGTTTAGTTACCTAAGGGTAAGTGGAGTATGTTAGTACCTGTCGAAAATTACGACATTAACTAGGGATTTAATGTTTCATTTGAAGGGGGGAGGCTCACCAGGCCCACACGAGGCAGTGTTTATTATTGGTAAGGGACTACAGTCTTTTAAGTTAGCAGAGATACCAGGAGGATTAAGGTCACCTGTGATCTGTTAGACGGTAGTTCCCCAGTGTTTTCCGTGTGTGGACAGAAGATCCAAATGAAAAATTGCTTAATATAGGAAGTTTTCCGGTGTGATTGTTACAGTTGCTGGTGCTGAGTCAAGTGTGTGCCGAAATAGCGCCTAGTAGCATAGCGGAGTGTCCTGGTCAGCTAAGGCGCCAGGAGGAAGAGACTGAAAGCAATTCGGTGGTGAGTCCTTTCCAAGTTATAAATGTATGATAAAGATTTTATGTTCGGAAGAAAGTGTCCTTGTATGATCGCGATTCGAAATAAAATCAGAAGTCGAGTAACAGTTTGTTAAAAAAAAAAAAAAAAAAATTAATTGTACTTCAATCTAAAATATAAAAAAAAAAAAGAAAGATAGATATAATAAATTAGGATAGTAATCCAATGAGTTGAAAAGAAAGTAAAGTTAAAAATAATTGGAAAGTTTAAATATATAGAATAATTAAAATAGTTGTTAGGAAGGTTTAGTCTAGTGTTAAGTGTAATAATTTTTTTTGTTGTGAAAGTGTAATCCCAGAAATAGTGAAAATTTCCTAATTTTTATTGTTGTGGTATTGTGCGGGTGAATTGAAAACCGAAATAAATACGTATTAGAGAGCTCTCTCGTAGGTAGACCGCGGTGTAAAGTTCAAAAGTGGCCGAAGTGGGTCAAGAGGGAATTATGAAATTATTTGTGGGAATTAGCGTTTGAAGGTTTTTTTTAGATGTTAGTGACTAATATTTTTTTTAAATTTTTTATTTCATTCATATACGTTATTGTTATTTAAAATTCATTTCATTTTATTTTGTTATATTTTTTGTATTATTGATTACGTTTTACTTACGTTTTAATATCATCCAATATATAAATTAAATTGTTATTTTTATAAACCGTTTTTTTTATTAATATGTTTTCGTTTGGTTGACATTAATAAAATAATGTCTGGGTAAAATTGTTGAGTGTGTGTGTGTTAACGTAAGTATTTAGGTGACCAAAAATTCGTGTTGTTTGTGGGGTAACGTATAAATATTCTTTTCCGTTACCATGGTAGGGTGGGCTACTAGGGGGACATGTGTCATCATTTGTCCTATCTATTAGTCCAATAATATTGCTAGGGAATAGTCCGTCCGTTTTGTGGTGACAAGGTACTTACACGTTCGTTAAGTACTTGTGTGTCCGTCTTGTATGAGTTCTGTTTGTGAGTTTT
This sequence comes from Cordilura impudica, assembly GCA_963682025.1. NCBI lineage: Eukaryota > Metazoa > Arthropoda > Insecta > Diptera > Scathophagidae > Cordilura > Cordilura impudica. The sequence goes on along the minus strand of OY821517.1, from coordinate 213,890,256 downwards.
TGTTAGGATAAATTTTATTGTCCTGCCCTCTTTCGTGTTGTGATCGGTCGTACCCCCCCTGACGTCCTGAGCTAGGCGGTCAAAGTGGTCATAACCGAAGGTCCGTTGGGTTTTGCAACAATATGGCGCCCAAGGTAAAAGTTAATAAAAGGAATCCCAAAAAAAGTGAAATTGTTTTTGTTTCGTGATAACTAGTGGCTTGGTCATAGTGTAAGCCAATAGCATGAAAGTCATGAGATTTGAAAAGCAACTTCAAGTGGATGTCCCCCCAAAGTATCATTTTTTTTGTAAATAATATTTAAAGATAAACTTTCTTCTGAAATTTCAGTGTATAGTGGCTTGACCATTATCAAAAAGTAATAGGCCAATAGAATGACTACAGTGAAACTTAAGAAGTATGATATCTTATGAATTTATCAAAGTTTTTTTTTGTAATTTTTTTTTTGTTGTCGTGTCTGTGATATTAGTTTATATACTTACCCATGCAGTAGTAGATTAAATAGTTTAGGATGAAGGCCGTAGACAGAATATAAGATCTATGTAGCTTTATCTTAATAAAAACACAAGTGACATTTTGTTTTGTAGTGGAACAAATGTTAGCATTATTGTGTAATTTAATAGGGATTTTTGCAATATAGTATAGGTTAAATTTTGGAATGGGTAGATGCAATATTTTGGACTGTGATAATAGAAATAGGAAGCTAGTATTAAGAATAAGTTCATAGAACTTATTTGTAATTGTTTATGGTCACCGATACGTGATTGTTAACACACACCAACTGTGATTTGTAAAATAATTTGAATTGTTTGAACCAATAGTTGAATTGCGATCTGTGAAAATAAAAATAGTATTCGTTTTTATTTGAAATTAGTAAGTTCCTGCCAAATTATACTTACTGGTTTTATTTTAAACATATAAATAAAATGTCGAGTGATAAATCTAAGGGCCAACGGGCATTACAATTTGATGCTAATCGTGCATCAGGCAGCCGAGTTATGCGTACTCCGGTAAAAACAATATACCATGACCCTAATGTGCGAGATTTATCGGACACTATTTCCAAAAATACAAATAATTGAAACTTAGGAGCTCCAAATGGTGAGACTGAACCTGGAGTTACTGCCATGCCAATAGACACTTCTGTTCCACCACCTTCTATAGATCAGCGAGAAAGAAATCTTATTGACATTACCGATGTCTCTGATCGTGCCCAAAATCAGTTGCCTAGAGAATTAGAGAGATCAATAGAAAGAGCTGTTATTAAAGCGCAGGAAGACTATGGTCGATTGTTGAAGACTGAAATGGCACAATGGGTATAATCTACTATGGGGGAGGGATTCAAGAAAATTATGGATGACATAAACCAGGTTATAAAACCATTACAAAATCTGAATGTAAATTCAAATGTAGAAAATCCATTTGATAAAAACTCGAGGGCAAATAGCTCATCATCAAGGGAAAAGGAACGAGATTCCATGTTTGACAATAATTACCGACAACATAATTTTGGAGGGCAAGTGGCTGATGCTGAGATAGTTAGGGACCATAATGCAGTTAATGCACAGGATAGGCGAAAGGAGAGTTATTCTCACCACTATGCTAAAAATCAAGGAGGTCCCAGATTTTCCAATATTTTAACCAACGGTCCAGTATTTGCTACTTATGAACCTAATGTCAATGTTGAACCCGTAACGGGAAATGTTCGCATAGATAAATGGGACATAGTTTTTGATGGTTCGAATAGCATGAATATTGAAGATTTTGTGTTCCGAATAGAATACTTAAAGGCACACTATGGAATTCCATGGCCAGAGGTGCTAAGGGATTTCCATAGATTATTAAAGGGACATGCAAGGGAATGGTTCTGGCTTTTTGTTAAGACCAATAATAACAAGTTAGATTGGCCAACTCTCCGTTTTAGTCTCTTGAAACAGTATCAGTCTAGTCGGAGCGATTTTGAAGTGATGCGCGAGCTTGTAGAAAAGAGACAGCAAGCAGGTGAATCAACGGATGAGTATTTACACTTCATGTTGACTTTACGAGCAAGGCTTCGTAGTCCGATCCCCGACTATGAAATGATAAAAATATTGAAAAGAAATTTGAAAGAAAATATTGCTAGAATGATTTACCCAATGACTATATATAGCATTGAACAGCTTAGAGAAGAATGCAGGGAGATAGAGCAGAGATTCCCAAAGCGTGAAATAAGGAGTATACCACCGCCAGAAAATACTCGTTACCCCCCTCGTAACCATATTAATGAAATTTATGAGGAAAAGAGGACGGATAACTATGATAGCGACTTTGATGTAGTGGTTGTTGAGGCAGTTGCTCAGCGAGACGCTCGTGAGGTAAAATGCTGGAACTGTAAACGATCGGGACACACTTATATGGAGTGCGATTCATCCGTACGCAACATATTTTGTTACAAGTGTGGTTTGGAAAGGACAGTGACTCCCAAGTGCCCCAACTGCAATCCGGAAAACTTTCGGAGGAGCATGGCAAAGGCGGGCGAGTCACGCTCCACTCAAACGCCCGACACACCAAAGATGTAGGAACTAATACTCCATCAATAGTATCTGCAGAAAAAGATAGTTTTAATATTTTATATAATAATAATAATAGGAATAATACTTTACCCGCTATGAATAAATATAGAAAACATCGGTCATATGAAGATAGGTTAAGAAATTATATTGAAGTTAGAAACCGTATATTTAGTGATGAAAATGAATTAACCGAATCATTAACAGGAAAAGTTGAGAAAGCCAGAAGTAGATTTGAGAAGCGAAAGTCCACAAGTATAGTGTTATTAGGTAGGGTGTATGAAAAGACACAAATAAACGTAAACAAATAACACGTGCATTCATTTAGAAATAAAATAAAATTAAATAAATACAAATGAGTGTACTTTCATACATATACGTATGTTACATCATTACACAAGAAAGTTAATAACGACATCTGTAGATGCAGTGGATAATGGCGACCCTCGAGTTTTCTCGGTGGTATCTATAAATAATAAACAGATAAAAGGTTTATTAGATACTGGTGCTTCGGTGAGTTTGTTAGGTAACGATTGTGTAGATCTGCTAAAAGAGTTAGGGGTTGAAGCGAATAGGTTTAATTCAAAGGTAAAAACAGCTGCTGGCAAATCTCATAGAATTTGCGGCAAAATAACACTCCCAGTGAAATTTCTTGAGCAGGAACACATGATCAATTTTTATCTCTGTCCGTCGTTAGAACAAATTGGGTATTTTGGCATTGATTTTTGGAGAAAGTTTAGCTTAGCTCCTGATATTTTAAATATCGATAAAATTGATTTTCAGAAAATTGCGTTGGATATGCAACCGGTGAAGAAAACACAAATTGATCAACATGTCTTAACTAGCAAACAACAACAAAAGCTGGAAGAAATTAAAAATTTATTTAAAACTTTTGAAAAGGATGGATTAGGTAAAACAAACTTGGAGAAACACCATATACAACTGATCCCAAATTCTGTGCCATTCAAAGAAAGACATTATCCTGTTTCGCCGAAAATGCAAGAACTTTTATATGAAGAAATAGATAATATGCTAGAGTTAGGTATAATTGAGAAGAGTGAAAGCCCGTGGAGTAATAGGGTGACTCTGGCCTGCAAAACGGGTAAGAATCGTTTGTGCTTAGATGCACGTAACCTTAACGATCTTACAGTTAAAGATGCGTACCCAATTCAAAACATTGAAGGAATTCTCAGCAGGATCAACGAAACCATTTTTATAAGTAGTGTAGATCTAAAGTTCGCCTTTTGGCAAATAGATTTGGAACCAAAATGCAGAGTTATTAGATTTTGAAACTAATGAATTTGATTCCGATGAATATAAAGAGATGATACTTTCTGTTGAAGCCAATAAAAATCGTTTACCTGACCTTTAAGTGGATAATGGCATGATTTTTAAGAGAACGGCATTTGCACGCGATGATAGTGGCCTGGAATGGAAATTATGGGTTCCAGATAATTTGATTACTACCATGATATCTAAAGCGCATGATTCGGAAACAGCTTCCCATGGTGGAATTGCCAAAACATTGGCCAGACTAAGGCAATTCTACTATTGGCCTAAAATGGCATTATATGTAAAAAATTATATAGGTAATTGCAGGGTTTGTAAAGAGACAAAGTCGACAAACTTTGAAATGAGACCGAAAATGGGTAATGAAGTTGTGACTGACCGTCCATTTCAGAAGTTGTACATTAACTTCATGGGTAAATATCCACGATCAAAGTGCGGGAATGCGTATGTGTTTGTTGTATTGGATCATTTTTCAAACTTTGAGTTTTTGAAGCCGATGAAGGAAGCTACTGCGAAGCAGGTTGTGGATTATTTGGTGCGGTATATTTTTCACACTTTCGGTACACCAAAAATCATTCACTCTGATAATGGCAAACAATTTATATCACAAGAATTTCAGAATATGATTACCTCCTTTAAGATAAACCATATAGGGACAGCTGTTTATGCGCCGCAGTCGAACGCGTCAGAGAGGGTCAACCAATCCTTTCTTGCAGGTATAAGAGCATATCTCGATGGCGACCACCGTGATTGGGATGTACACTTAACCGAAATAGAATGTGCGTTGCGAAGCTCTAGACATGAGGCAATTGGTACGAGTCCGTATATGGCATTATTCGGTCAACAAATGTTTAACAGCGGCACTGATTATGCAATAGCCAGGAAGTTAAAGTCATTAGGTGATTCTCAAATTCAAATGCTAGAAAGAAATGATAATTTGCAATTGATTAGAGAAGCCATGAAAGACAATTTGCATAAAGCTTACGAGAAAGGCGAGAAACAATATAATAAACGCAGCAGAGAAGTTAATTTTGTACCGGGTCAGGAAATATTTCTCAGGAATTATGTACAAGGTGACTTCAAAAAGAACTTTAATGCTAAATTCGCCCGAAAGTTTAAAAAGTGTAGGGAAATCAACGTTATTGGTAATAATATGTATGAAGTTGAAACACTTCAAGGAAAGAAATTGGGAATCTTCCACGCCAAGGACTTGAAGCAATAATCTGTGATATTAGTTTTAAGGAATCGTGCAATACTTAAATTTATAGTGCAATATTTTATTTTTAACATCTGTGTTACCTGTTGTGCCGTCCTCCTTTTTGATTATTATTCAGATTGGCTTAAGTTAAGTTGTTCCGTGGAAGTTCCTAGTTATTATTTATACATCTGATATTTTTTTTTTGTTGCCGTGAATGTCTTGAATTATTTTTACCCATTTATACATACTACTTACCAAAGATTTCTGTGATATTTATACCTGAAATGGGAATAAATTTTTTTTTTTACAAAGTACCATATTCTACCATAAAATTTTAAATATAGTACTTCCCGTAATAAATCACTGCACAGTAAACACATATTCAGTTTTAGTATGCTTTGGTTGTACCTGTGATAGTAAAAAGGGGAATTATCAAACTACCCTCGTATAAGGAGTACATGGTTTGTAGGGCAATATATCTTACACAATAGCGTAAAACTCATATTAAACTTTAGTCTCTTCATCGAGCACCAGTATCTAATGATCAAGAACTCAGTAGAACGTTGTGCTGGGGTTGTGATGGTTCCTACGGTGTTAAATATTTTGTATGACCTGTGTGATATGTTAAGAAATGAAAATTTTTGCGTTCGCAAAATATCGTAAAAGAAAAAAAAAATCCAAACACGAACCGCCATTTATTGGATGATGGCAAATAAGGTGGATGTAGTTGTCCCGGTTAACCTGGAATGGGTGAACTTAAGGATAACGCATCGTTTATTAGGTAAACAATGTTTGTTGTCTTTGCATAATTGTGAAGGCGTTTAATTTGTTGTTTACTACCTTCAACCGTTTGCATATTGGCACTCTTGGGGGTGTTAGGCAAATGGGGTAGAGGGCAAGTTTAATCACATGAGGGTAAAATATCTCACCGGAAGTGTAGTGTGTAAGAATAGGAAATACAGAAGTAGGCAAACAACAGTAACAGTCACGTCATTAGTAAGTTTTTTTTAAACTCGATAGTTTTAATTCTACCCGCAATAGTTTTTCACGTAGCCGATAGTTGTCTTACTGTCAGGAAGGGAGTTGAGGGATGATTGCCCGGCTAGTATTGTCGGTGACCAGGAGACTCGTATCTCAGGGGGTGGGCGTTTGCCTACGTTGGGCTTTGTAAATAGTCCTAAGCTTGACCGCCCTTTCACTTTTCGGCAGACAGGCATTGAAAATCGAAAGATTTGTAGCGGGGGTTGTAGAGTGCGGGGAGGAAGGAATGGTAGGCCTAGAAGAAGAAAAAAAATCAAAACATTAGTTCGTTTGTTAGGTGAGGTAGGCACGCAAAATTTTTCAAAGTCCATGGCAAAGAAAAATTTTGCGTGACGGTTACTTAGACAAACGTCGTTGGAGGGGCTTGAGCAGACCTAAAAACCCCGAGTCCTTTCTCATCGGGATGTTAGTGATCCGAGGATCGTATCAAGTGACTAGTCCCGGTAACCAAGATGGGTGATTGGTTAGTTTTTTTGTTAGTAATTTTTTTTTGTTTTTTTTTGGTTAGTTGATTATTTTTTTTAGTTGTCCCTATCTGTTACAAGGAGGGGGCTCCTACATTTGTCTTGGAGCGAACCAACTCCTGCCCCATGTCCTGGTTCTCACACATTTCGTTGTTGGGTAAACCGAAACTAACGCGGCAGAGCAACACCGCGGTTTACCCCATCATGCTCACTTTTGTGTGGGAACCTGAAAATAGAGAAAATATGAAAATTTAGGAATTCAGGAATAATGCACCGAGAATTTGGAACGATGCTTTGCGTTCTATTACATACTTACCTGCATCGTGTCCGATGGTTTGGCCAAAATCTGAAAAGAAATGAAAAAATAGAAAATTAGTATAGGTGTATACATACATACGTATGTGTAGGAATACACATGGCCAGTATATTTTGTAAAGCTGAAAATATAAAGTAAAATTATATTAATAGAAATAGTTCTTAGTCTCACCGAATTAAAACACTTACCTGTATTTTTATTATCCTGTCCAAAGCCCAAAAATTGTGTAGAAAATCTGAAAATAAATTAAGGAAAAGTAAAATTAATATATTCAAACTTACTTATGAAAGAGGAATGAATGAGAAGAAAAAAAGGTAAACAAACGTATCAGTGTTGTTGGTTGACATATAATGGTAGTAGAAAAATTGGCAACGCGAAAAAGATTTGTAAAATAGTACGACCCAGGGTTGGATTTTCCATTCAAAATGCAAACATTTGAGATTAGGAAAAACTGTTTTATAAAATTAAAAAATGATGAATGGAAAATCTAAACCTACTGAATCGCCTGTTCGCCTGGTATAGCAAAGGGTGGATTGTGACGTTTTTTTGGGTAGGATGGAGGACATGAGGCGGGAGGACAATTTGGAAAAGTCTAGAATTATGAGACGAATGTCATCAAGTAAAAAAATTTAGGGATTGGATAGATTTTTGCAAATAAAATTAAAAGATGGAGTTTTGGCGGGATAAAAGCTATACATGAGATAATATTAAATTAATAAGATGGAGATTTGGCGGTAAAGTGACGATATATAATGTATAAAAAGACAATGTTGGAATATATACTTATGTGGAATATTGGAAAAACTTGGGAATTTGGCAGTTGGTGGTGTTTCATTAGTTAGAAGAAAATTCAGTTTGAAGTTTGAGGTTGATGAAAGTGGCCGTTTTAAGTGGAAAGTAAGAAAAAAAAATAAGTGATATCATGATCGTTGATAAAGTTATAGAAGTGTAAATATATTTGGCTACACCACCCGGAGCAAGAGAGTCTGTTGCGGCAGGACTGTGAGGCGCAGATTATTAAAGGTATTTAGTTACCTAAGGGTAAGTGGAGTATGTTAGTACCTGTCGAAAATTACGACATTAACTAGGGATTTAATGTTTCATTTGAAGGGGGAAGGCTCACCAGGCCCACACGAGGCAGTGTTTATTATTGGTAAGGGACTACAGTCTTTTAAGTTAGCAGAGATACCAGGAGGATTAAGGTCACCTGTGATCTGTTAGACGGTACTTCCCCAGTGTTTGCCGTGTGTGGACAGAAGATCCGAATGAAAAATTGCTTAATATAGGAAATTTTTCGGTGTGATTGTTACAGTTGCTGGTGCTGAGTCAAGTGTGTGCCGAAATAGCGCCTAGCAGCATAGCGGAGTGTCCTGGTCAGCTAAGGCGTGTAGAGGCGCATGTAGCACTTCTATTTAATACTGGAATATATCTTAACAAATATATGAAATTTGATTTTTGATTTTTTTGAAGCGACTTTACTCTATTGTGAATATCTACAAAATATATTTTCCTAAATTTAACTAAAGATGGATAAGGCAGTGCATGTCAAAGTTTGACGTTTGTTGGACTGTATAGGTATTGGTTTTTCTATGTGTGTGTGTATAAGTTACCGCTGAATAAACGGAATTTTCCAACAGTTTCCAATTTTTTTTGTATGGTTGAAAAGCTATAAAAGGGCTTTTCAAGATGAAAACCGGCCTCTTTTGCTGTTATTTCATCAAGTTTTGTTTTAAGGTGTTTGCGACAAAATTTTTTTGCGGAAAAACGTAAGTTAACCTAAATAATTTTTTTATAAATTTTTTTTATTATATTATCATAAATTTTATTTATGATATTCAAAGAATTAATCCCTTTTATTTTCCAAGGAATTTTGGGTTATTTAGATCTATCCTCCACTACATAATTGAGTGTGGATTAAAATAAATTAAATTACCCGAAAAATTAACCAAAAAGTGAGTTGAGCTAACGCCTAAAGTATTAACCTCAATGTTTAGTTTTTTTAAATAATAGAGGAATTCGTATTTTCTTTCATTAGAATTATTATCGTTGGCTAGCAGCAAAAGATTTAAATCACTCGTACAAGGTTTTTTTGCGAAGAAAAAAAGGTAACACACACATGCACTTGAAAGTTCAAACCAATCCTATAACAATTCTTAAATTTCAGAACCCTAAAGGTCAAGGAAAAGATAAAGCTTCTGATTAAGATTTTCCTTGTCATCATCGCTTGGTTTTATGAGCGGGAGGGGTCAAGCTCATATAATCACTTTTCATTTACGTGATCAACAACATATTCATCATCAAAATCGACACATTTAGTGAGAAAAAATGGCATCGGAAGTGTCTGTTAAATTGTTGGGTGGAAAAGTGTTTTAATGTAAAAATTATTGGCAAAAGTGGCAAGAAAATTAAATTTTAGTTCAAAAACCGAAAATTACAAAAAAAAAAAAAAGAAATTAAAAAAAAACTGAAAAAAAAACAATAAGTTTTAGAGAAAAAAAGTTTCTTAAATTTCCTCTTAATAACTATTAAATAAAAGCAATTATCACGTCAAACCACAGCAAAAACAAATTACAAAAAAAAAAAATTAGCCAAAACACATCACTGAATTTAAAATAGTGTTAAAATATTAAATGTTTAAAATCCAGTATTAAAACCATAATTTTACCTGAAAAAGAAGAAAAGAGAATTGTCTAAAGTATTTGAAGTGTTATAAATATAAGAAAATAATATACATAGCTTACCTTTTTTTTCCTATATATGTATATGAAGTGAGTTTAACCAACCTTCGGGGCAAGCAAAAATCAAAATAAAACGAGATCGTAATTAGTGATCGAAGTGAGTGACTGAAAGAAAAAGCTAAACAAAATATATTAAAGAATTAATAAATATAATTTTTTTTTTACTTACCATTACCAGTGTTAAAGTTGAAAGCACATTATCAATTGTTTTAAAACATATGTCAAGATTGAGATCAAAACAAAATCATTAAAAGAAGTTCGAAAAAGAGATTTTGTGCTTTCAACGTTAGCCCAGATCGCGTTACTATAACTATTTTTCGGGATTTCGGTTTATCGTTTTTTTTATATTAGAAAAAAATAGTAAAAACAAATTTATTTAAATAATTTAAAAGTATAAATCGGCAGAAATAGTAAATTTAAAAATAGACAGGTTAAAATTAATTGCCATTCTATCACCATCATCAACGTCTTCGATCAGCGTAATGCCTGGATGAAAGATCTTTCGTCGTGGGACCGTAAAAGCTGTAAGTAATTTTCCTTAACATTTTATTTTATTCTTGAACCTTTGATCATTCACTTTAAAAGTTCTCTAACATTTTGGAAACTCTGTTGTAACAGAATAAAAGCTCTGTTAAAATATTTCATTCTGTTAGCTTAACAGTGACTTTGACGTGGCATATTAAGTGATTATTTTATTTTACAATCCATTATACAGCGTTTTCAGAAATTAAAAATAATGAATATTGCTACAAAAACTTATACTAAATTATTTTTGGCTTCTGACTAATTCAGTTAAATATAATTAAATTTATTAATAAATAAACTAGCGGCATTACTCTTCTCTCTTATAAGTATGGTGTGGTGAGTTTCATTCCGAACCAGAGAGAATAGCAACGCCTGTAAAAGAATGCCGTCTTTACAAATTTAATAATCACTTACTCAAGTTATTGAAATTTAATTTCTTATTCGCGGTTTTAATAATTTGTTTTAATCAATCATTTGGAATGATTTGATGTAATTTTTTTTCTCACGGAAATTTTCTTTTATTTTTTTTATATTTACCAACATTTTTATTATATATATTTTGTTTACTACCCTGGCAACCGAACGGGATGCAGACCTTTAAACATTTCTTTCTTCCAGCGTTTCATTTTGATTTTTGCAACCCTAAGAAGTTTTCATTTTTTTTTTTTGAGTGAATACTACTTAAACGTGGTTTTTTTAATAAAATAAAATATTCTTTGTCTCATTTCAAACACTTATTAATTATTTGCTTTTGCTTGGTTTAAAAACAAAAAAATAGCTTAAATATTTAAATTGTTTTCCTATGTCAAATATAATAGATTTAAACGCTCACTTCATACTTTTACATTTTAGTGTAAGTTGAACTTAGTTATGTAAATATTAAATTAATAATTGATTTAAGTTATAGATCACATTTTTTTTCACTTATTAATAAAATAATTTGAAGTATGAATCTATAAAAGGTTTTTGTCTTGATTTCCTGTAATCTGTTCGGATAGGGTCATTTTTTTTTTTTGGGATCATATATAAATTTATTGGCTTTCCACTATATGATCATGGTTGGGAGGGGTGTAGGGGTTTTACATCAACACACCCTAAGTTAAATATAGGTCATCCGTTTCCGGCTAAATTAAATGTTTTCTTTCCTTTATTTTCTATCGGTCCCAAGCACGTACAAATAAAATTCTCCACGTATCACATCTCATCCAGTAACTCTCAAGCGAAAGTAGCAAAGAATCCTCCCTGTTTGCCGACGAGATAAAGGCCGGAGTTAAGGTGCGTGCTGCTGCTACTACCACTTGAAAAACAAAATTGCTAATTGGTTAGACACTGATTGTGGTTACATGCTACATAGAGAATTTTTGGCGCCCAACGTGGGGCCCACACTAAAATATTTTCTGAATCGTCATCTTTTTGAATTATCTTCAAATTAATTTGTGTGGCTCCTTAACTTTCCTTAAACTTTATTTTCTCATTTTGCTTTTTCTGTCCCACAGTACTTTTCTCAAATAATTTTTGCATAATTTTTTTTTCTTTTGTTTTCAGCATATCGTAGTATGATTTTTTTTATGTTATGGAATCAACGTTCGGACATAATACGCAATGTTAACCAACATTTAAATTAATCTTACGTCTTCACTATCATTTTTTCCATTCTTTATTGACAATTTTGATTATTACATACCGGAAATGCTTTTGTTTGGAAGTTTCCTCTAGACTAAGACCGTCTGTTTTATCATTATGTTATTAAAGTTCCTTCAATTCTTCGTGTTTAGTTAGGAAATGATTTCTCTTTTAAACTTTTAAGAAAATTACCAACTAAACATAGCAAATTACTTTCATAAGTAGTTAACTTACTTCTTTATATTTTTTGTCCTTATTTTCTTTTCCTCTTTTTCTATATTTAATTTTTTTTGGGTCCAGTTGTCTAAATTATTTAACTTAAAATTATTTAAAATACCCTATCCGACAGTTACGCCAGGAAATCTGACAGTTTCATAATTCAAGTTTTTGCAGTTTTGTTTCAATTGGAAACTATTTTGTTTTATTCTGAGTGAAATTTTGCTTTTTGATATTTTTATTAATTATGTTTTCGGAACATTAAATTTTTTATTTTTTGTTTGCGGTTTGTTTCAAGGTGAAACGAATTTTTTTTTGTTTAGTCTGGGTGAATTTAATATCGCTTTACGATTATATTTTTTATTTTTTTTGGAACTTTGATTTTGAATTCTTTTTATTTGATTTTGAATATTTTGGATTTTGAATAACGGTTATCAAAGTTCTCCTTAAATTATTTGCTGTTTTCGACAAGTTCGATAATAAAGTAATTGGAAAATTGTATTTTCGATTTGTTTGTCTCTTTTTAAGTTCTTTTTCTCTCAAGATGGATGGCCCACATCCGGTCCAAGTGAATAGACCAGTTTGTGTCATTTGCAATGGTATTATGAATGACGTACAAGAATTACTAAAGATTAGACAATGCAAACATATTTTTCATATGGACTGTATAGAAGATTATTATCAATTGTGTCGAGAATGTCCCGTATGCAAACTAAAGTTAGTGAAGGAAGGAAAGATATAAGAAATAAAATTTGGTTTTTGTTGTTGAATTTTTTTTATTCAAGTTCTAAAGATAATTCTGCTCATTAGTTTTGGTTTCGAAAATTATTTTTTTCCGCTTTTTATAGATAATATTATATAGAATTTTAAATATATTTCAAATTATTTTTTTTATTTTCTTTTTCATAATTAGTTTAGTAGTAGCATTGAATTCTGAATTGGTTGCTTTATATATAATTTTTTCGTATTAGAATATTTTCTTCATTGTTGAATTGCCTATTCAATTTATTAAATTTTTTTTCCTGAATAAAAGGGGATTTTATTATATTAGTTCAAATATTTTTTTGGAGTTTTTTTGTAAGACATAGTTCCGTGGTTTACTTACGTACAAAATATTTCAATTTTATTTCAAAATGCATGTAGACGGGTCTGATCCTCCAACTGATAGCACTAGTAATGAGACCGAGATTTCACTATCCTGCGGTATATGTGCAACTGCTATTTTAGAGGCTAAATTTCAAGACACCGCACAATGTGGACATAAATTTCACAAGTCGTGTTGGGCAAAATACAAAAAGACGAACAAAATGTGCCCTAGTTGTCGTAGTGGTTTCTCGGTAACGCCAACCTCTGTAGTGACTCGTGGGCAAGTACAACGAGAGCTGATTTATGATGCCAATAGGAATGTAGAAAATTCTTCTTTAACCTTAGATGGTGCTGGATCCACTTCAAGGCCCAACATTGATAATATACCTGCCATTTCTACACAAAATCAAAATGAACAAATTCGCAATTTAGTAACCGCTGCCGTTAGTGCGCAACAAGAGGAGATGTTTACTAGCCTTAGTCAACAGCTTAGTAAACTGGTTGAGACAAGTATTGAAGCCAGTTTTCGTAGACATAATACTTCTGTTCCATTTCAAGGTCATAATGCTCAAGATGTAGCAGGAACAGTTTCTAACCCCACTTCTAACCATTTACCTAGTGTAGAGCGACAAACCATTGATCAGTTGTTAGGTTTACCTACAGCTATGAATAACCAGCAAGGAATATTCGATCAAAATTGGAATACCTCTGGTGGTAATATCACTCCAAGATCCAATGATTCGGTTAATTCGGAGAAAATTGGTCATATACTACATAATTGGAGAATTAAATTTACTGGGGATTCTAAAGCTATGTCGATCGAGAATTTCTTATATAGGGTAGAAGCATTGACTAAGCAAACTCTTAATGGTAATTTTAATCTACTGTGTGACCACATATCTCGTTGTTTGATGGGAAGGCAAGTGACTGGTTTTGGCGATACCATCAGTCAGTTAGAGTGATCAGGTGGCCAGAGTTGTGCAAAGCTCTACGCGAGCAATACAAGGACTCTCGCACCGATGTAGATTTTAGAGAAATGATCCGAGACAGAAAACAACGACCAAACGAAAATTTCGATAGTTTCTAGGGGGCTATAATAAATTTAGCTGATAGATTAACGCTGCCATTAGGTGAACAAGTTTTAGTTGAAATATTACGCAGAAATCTTCTCCCAGAAATTCAGCATGAATTATTAAATATAAAAATTAATTCAGTCCCGGATTTGCGTGATACATGCCGTAGGCGGGAGTTTTTCATGCAAGACGTTGGCAGAAAACAGCATATTCAGAAGCAATTTTTTTCAAAGAAACAAGTAAGTGAGATTATGGAGGACGACGAAATATCTCATGATGAGGAGGAAGTTTTAGCTGTTGCCCTTATATGTTGGAACTGCAACAAAGCAGGCCATCGGTACCATGATTGTCTAGAGGATAGGCGTGTGTTTTGCTATGGGTGTGGTGCACCAAATGTCTATAAGCCAAAGTGTGCTAAATGCAATTCAAAAAACTCCGGGTCGAGTGCACCGAAAAGTGCACGCAGACCAATGGATTCGACCTGTATGAAAATCGATTGAGCCCAACAAAACATTCATTTCAAAATATTAATTATACGTCACCTATTAAAGATTCAAGCTTACGTGAGAATAAATTTTCAAATTTTTCTGCCACCTCAAAGGATGATTTTAAATATACTGAAGCTGTTAATAATTCAAAACTAACCGCTACCAAAGATATTTCATCAAATGATCGCTTAGGAATTATACAAAATTCCAGAACTAACAGTGACAATTTTTCCCTTAATATCCCAGAATTTTCTTCGAAACTCCAAGATTCGTCAAATACAAAGTCAGAGTCCAAAAATAATTATATAAATAATAGTGAAATAAACAGTACTCCTTCTTCAAAAATAACACATGCTAATTCAAAAACTCATCCACCCACTTATTTTAAGCCATATCATTTACGGTTAGCAGAGTATAATGCTAAAAGAGCTGAGATTTTTGGTGAAAAACCAACATCAAAGAAGAAAACGCGTTCATTGGTGCGTATGAGAAATTATTGGCAAAATATTAGGAATTCGCGCAGTAAGCTGCTTAGTTCGGTATATGATAGGTCTAACGATATAAGACCTTATGCAGATGTGTTGCTTTTTGGTAAACATTTTAGCGGATTATTGGACACAGGGGCATCTGTTAGTTGCTTGGGTTCCGATGCTGCAAAAGAGTTTTTAGAATCAAACAGTGAATTTAGGAAAATAAAATCGGTTGTTAAAACTGCAGATGGAAGAAGTCAAGGTGTGTCAGGATGTGTTAAGACTAACATAATTTTTAGGGATGTTTCAAAACCTATAACTCTTTTCATTGTACCAAATTTGGCACAAAATTTATACCTTGGTATCGATTTTTGGCAATCATTTAATCTCTTACCGCCCGGGTTATTAGCCGAACTGAATTTAGATGTATTTTCACCAAATTTATCAGAAATATCTGACCAAAGACCATTAGGTGCTATTGAAAAGCAACGATTACAGGTTGTAATAAATTCATTTCCATCATTCAAGAAAGAAGGTCTTGGTCGCACTAAAGTTATTTCGCACGTTATTGATGTTAACAACACTGTACCTATTAAACAACGCCATTTTCCAGTGTCGCCAGCAATCGAGAAGTTGATATACACCGAGCTAGATAGGATGTTGGCAATGGATGTTATTGAGGAATCCGACAGTGCGTGGTCTTCGCCAATAGTCTTGGTACGTAAGCCAGGAAAGGTTAGACTGTGTTTAGATTCGCGGAAGGTAAATTCGGTAACTATTAAGGATGCATATCCGCTTCCGAATATTGACGGAATTTTAAGTAGGTTGCCAAAAGCCGAATTCATAACCAGCTTGGATCTTAAAGATGCGTTTTGGCAAATTCCGCTTGATAAGTTGTCGAGGGATAAAACGGCATTTACTGTTCCCGGCCGCCCTCTGTATCATTTCAAGGTTACGCCTTTTGGGCTATGTAATGCGCCCCAAACTATGACAAGACTTATGGACAAGGTAGTACCGGCAACATTACGCACAGAAGTGTTCGTTTATCTGGACGACTTGTTAATCGTATCCGATACTTTTGATAGACATGTAAAAGTTTTACAAGAGCTCTCCCATTGCATTCGTTCCTCAGGACTGACCATCAATGTCGAGAAATCGAAATTTTGCGTACGAGAAGTCCTTTATCTAGGCCATTTAGTGGGTAAGGGGGTTATTCAGACAGACCCGGATAAAATATCGGCCATTATAGAATTCCCGACCCCGCGGTCTGTTAAACAAGTCAGACGCTTTTTGGGTATGTGTGGTTGGTATCGAAAGTTCATTAAGAACTATGCTTCCGAAACTGCTCCTTTAACAGATTTGTTAAAGTCACATAGAAAATTCGTTTGGAGCGATGAAGCTCAAAAAGCGTTTGAAGGTTTAAAATCTATTTTGACAACCGCACCAGTGTTGCACAGCCCTAACTTTTCGCAGCCGTTTTATATACACTGTGATGCAAGCAACACTGGAATAGGAAGTGTATTGGTCCAAAAAACTGCGGAGGGTGAAGAGTTTCCAATCGCCTTTATGTCGAAAAAACTCAACCAAGCCCAACGAAAGTATTCAGTGACCGAACAGGAGTGCCTAGCAGCAATGCTAAGCATTAAAAAATTTCGGGCATATGTCGAAGGACATGAGTTCACCGTGATAACTGATCATGCTTCGTTAAAGTGGCTCATGTCCCAGACGGACTTGAATTCGCGGTTGGCAAGATGGGCGTTAAAGCTTCAAGGGTTTAATTTTAAAATAGAGCATAGGAAGGGTAGCCAAAATGTAGTTCCTGATGCGCTTTCGCGTACCAACGTCGAAGATTTGTCCGCACTCACTAGTCAAAACCTGCCCAATTTGGACGAGACTGGGGTTTTTGTAGATTTACAATCAGAAAAATTCAAGAGTAGAGAATATAAAGAACTGTTAAATAACGTACAGAAATCAATTGACAAAACTCCTGACCTAAAAATTATAGACGGATACTTATACCGACGAACCGAACATTGTACTGGGGAACAAGTGCAAGATGACCTGGCGTGGAAGCTGTGGATCCCAAGGGATATGGTTCCAGAGGTGCTGCAAAAAGCACATGATAGTATGTTAAGTGCTCACGGCGGTATAAATAAGACAATTGAGCGTATAAGAAGGTTTTATTTTTGGCCGAATTTAGTATGTGATGTAAAACAATATATAAATTCATGCGATATATGTAAAGGTACTAAACATCCAAATTTCTTTATGCGACCTCCAATGGGTAAAACATCTGATACATCAAGATTTTTCCAAAAGCTATTCATAGATTTTTTAGGGCCATATCCGCGTTCTAAGTCTGGAAATGTGGGTATTTTCATTGTACTCGATCATTTCTCTAAATTTTGTTTCCTTAAGCCTGTAAAAAAGTTTACGGCAGACGTAGTTATGAAATATATGGAGCAGGATCTTTTCCATACTTATGGTACACCTGAAACTGTTGTTTCAGACAATGGTTCTCAGTTTAAATCTAACCAATTTAATAAATTATTACAAAATTACGGAATCAACCACGTTTACACTGCAGTCTATTCGCCACAGTCAAATGCATCTGAACGTGTTAATCGTTCAGTTCTTTCGGCCATTCGAGCATATATTAAACACGACCAGCGTAATTGGGATGAGCACCTCAGCAGCATCAGTTGTTCGTTACGTTCATCTGTGCATGCTTCCATAGGTACTTCACCCTATTATATGGCGTTCGGACAGCATATGGTTACTAACGGTAACACTTATGCTTTACTACGGAATTTAGAAATGTTAGACGACAGGACGATCCGTTTTACTAGAGAAGACAGTTTTGATATTATTAGAAATAGAGCTGCTAAGAACATGGCAAAACAGCAGTATCGTAATGAGAAATCGTATAATCTAAGATCACGCGAAACAAGTTTTGAAGTCGGCCAGGAAGTTTTTCGAAGGAATTTCAGGCAGAGTAATTTAGAAAAAGGATATAATGCTAAATTAGGACATCCTTTTGTAAAAGCCACGGTATGAAAGAAAACCGGATACTGTTACTATGAACTTGAGGACTTAAATGGGCGATCCGTAGGTATTTATCACGCGAAGGATATTCGTCAATAATTTAGTTTTTATTTTCTATAAATTTTATTGATTTGGCTACAAGCGGTATCAGCTTTGTGCTGCTTGTAGACCCCAAAGCTGATTTTGGCAGGGGGGTTTTGTAGAGGCGCTTGTAGCACTTCTATTTAATACTGGAATATATCTTAACAAATATATGAAATTTGATTTTTGATTTTTTTGAAGCGACTTTACTCTATTGTGAATATCTGCAAAATATATTTTCCTAAATTTAACTAAAGATGGATAAGGCAGTGCATGTCAAAGTTTGACGTTTGTTGGACTGTATAGGTATTGGTTTTTCTATGTGTGTGTGTATAAGTTACCGCTGAATAAACGGAATTTTCCAACAGTTTCCAATTTTTTTTGTATTGTTGAAAAGCTATAAAAGGGCTTTTCAAGATGAAAACCGGCCTCTTTTGCTGTTATTTCATCAAGTTTTGTTTTAAGGTGTTTGCGACAAAATTTTTTTGCGAAAAAACGTAAGTTAACCTCAATAATTTTTTTATAAATTTTTTTTATTATTTTATCATAAATTTTATTTATGATATTCAAAGAATTGATCCTTTTTATTTTCCAAGGAATTTTGGGTTATTTAGATCTATCCTCCACTACATAATTGAGTGTGGATTAAAATAAATTAAATTACCCGAAAAATTAACCAAAAAGTGAGTTGAGCTAACGCCTAAAGTATTAACCTCAATGTTTAGTTTTTTTTAAATAATAGAGGAATTCGTATTTTCTTTCATTAGAATTATTATCGTTGGCTAGCAGCAAAAGATTTAAATCACTCGTACAAGGTTTTTTTGCGAAGAAAAAAAGGTAACACACACATGCACTTGAAAGTTCAAACCAATCCTATAACAATTCTTAAAT
The DNA here is from genome assembly GCA_963682025.1 of Cordilura impudica. NCBI lineage: Eukaryota > Metazoa > Arthropoda > Insecta > Diptera > Scathophagidae > Cordilura > Cordilura impudica. The sequence continues at coordinate 213,871,164 of OY821517.1, read as the reverse complement.
TTCAGAACCCTTAAGTACAAGAAAAAGATAAAGCTTCTGATTAAGATTTTCCTTGTCATCATCGCTTGGTTTTATGAGCGGGAGGGGTCAAGCTCATACAACCCAAAAAATTTGATAATCAATTTTCATTTACGTGATCTACAACATATTCATCATCAAAATCGACACATTTAGTGAGAAAAAATGGCATCGGAAGTGTCTGTTAAATTGTTGGGTGGAAAAGTGTTTTAATGTAAAAATTATTGGCAAAAGTGGCAAGAAAATTAAATTTAAGTTCAAAAACCGAAAATTACAAAAAAAAAAGAAATTAAAAAAAAAAAACTGAAAAAAAAACAATAAGTTTTAGAGAAAAAAAGTTTCTTAAATTTCCTCTTAATAACTATTAAATAAAAGCAATTATCACGTCAAACCACAGCAAAAACATATTACAAAAAAAAATTTAGCCAAAACATATCACTGAATTTAAAATAGTGTTAAAATATTAAATGTTTAAAATCCAGTATTAAAACCATAATTTTACCTGAAAAAGAAGAAAAGAGAATTGTCTAAAGTATTTGAAGTGTTTTAAATATAAGAAAATAATATACATAGCTTACCTTTTTTTTTCCTATATATGTATATGAAGTGAGTTTAACCAACCTTCGGGGCAAGCAAAAATCAAAATAAAACGAGATCGTAATTAGTGATCGAAGTGAGTGACTGAAAGAAAAAGCTAAACAAAATATATTAAAGAATTAATAAATATAATTTTTTTTTTACTTACCATTACCAGTGTCAAAGTTGAAAGCACATTATCAATTGTTTTAAAACATATGTCAAGATTGAGATCAAAACAAAATCATTAAAAGAAGTTCGAAAAAGAGATTTTGTGCTTTCAACGTTAGCCCAGATCGCGTTACTATAACTATTTTTCGGGATTTCGGTTTATCGTTTTTTTTATACCAGAAAAAAATAGTAAAAACAAATTTATTTAAATAATTTAAAAGTATAAATCGGCAGAAATAGTAAATTTAAAAATAGACAGGTTAAAATTAATTGCCATTCTATCACCATCATCAACGTCTTCGATCAGCGTAATGCCTGGATGAAAGATCTTTCGTCGTGGGACCGTAAAAGCTGTAAGTAATTTTCCTTAACATTTTATTTTATTCTTGAACTTTGATCATTCACTTTAAAAGTTCTCTAACATTTTGGAAACTCTGTTGTAACAGAATAAAAGCTCTGTTAAAATAATTCATTCTGTTAGCTTAACAGTGACTTTGACGTGGCATATTAAGTGATTATTTTATTTTACAATCCATTATACAGCGTTTTCAGAAATTAAAAGTAATGAATATTGCTACAAAAACTTATACTAAATTATTTTTGGCTTCTGACTAATTCAGTTAAATATAATTAAATTTATTAATAAATAAACTAGCGGCATTACTCTTCTCTCTTATAAGTATGGTGTGGTGAGTTTCATTCCGAACCAGAGAGAATAGCAACGCCTGTAAAAGAATGCCGTCTTTACAAATTTAATAATCACTTACTCAAGTTATTGAAATTTAATTTCTTATTCGCGGTTTTAATAATTTGTTTTAATCAATCATTTGGAATGATTTGATGTAATTTTTTTTCTCACGGAAATTTTCTTTTATTTTTTTTATATTTACCAACATTTTTATTATATATATTTTGTTTACTACCCTGGCAACCGAACGGGATGCAGACCTTTAAACATTTCTTTCTTCCAGCGTTTCATTTTGATTTTTGCAACCCTAAGAAGTTTTCATTTTTTTTTTGAGTGAATACTACTTAAACGTGGTTTTTTTAATAAAATAAAATATTCTTTGTCTCATTTCAAACACTTATTAATTATTTGCTTTTGCTTGGTTTAAAAACAAAAAAATAGCTTAAATATTTAAATTGTTTTCCTATGTCAAATATAATAGATTTAAACGCTCACTTCATACTTTTACATTTTAGTGTAAGTTGAACTTAGTTATGTAAATATTAAATTAATAATTGATTTAAGTTATAGATCACATTTTTTTTCACTTATTAATAAAATAATTTGAAGTATGAATCTATAAAAGGTTTTTGTCTTGATTTCCTGTAATCTGTTCGGATAGGGTCATTTTTTTTTTGGGATCATATATAAATTTATTGGCTTTCCACTAAATGATCATGGTTGGGAGGGGTATAGGGGTTTTACATCAACACACCCTAAGTTAAGTATAGGTCATCCGTTTCCGGCTAAATTAAATGTTTTCTTTCCTTTATTTTCTATCGGTCCCAAGCACGTACAAATAAAATTCTCCACGTATCACATCTCATCCAGTAACTCTCAAGCGAAAGTAGCAAAGAATCCTCCCTGTTTGCCGACGAGATAAAGGCCGGAGTTAAGGTGCGTGCTGCTGCTACTACCACTTGAAAAACAAAATTGCTAATTGGTTAGACACTGATTGTGGTTACATGCTACAGGCGCCAGGAGGAAGAGACTGAAAGCAATTCGGTAGTGAGTCCATTCCAAGTTATAAATGTATGATAAAGATTTTATGTTCGGAAGAAAGTGTCCTTGTATGATCGCGATTCGAAATAAAATAAGAAGTGTAGGGTTTTTTATATTTTATTTAAATTTATTTTTTGTTTTATATTTGAAATTTTTATCGTTTTAATTTATTTCATTTTGTTTTTTTTTTTTAAGAAAAAATCCTTAAAGTCTAAAAAAATGAATGTTATTATAAAAAAATTTTGTTATTTTTATTGTAATATTCTCAAAATTATTTAGATTTTTTGTTGTTAATTATTCAATTCTTTTCTTTTTGTAAATCAAGTAATCGAAATGTTTATAATTTTCAGGTCAAGTTTGGTTCTGTTTAATTGTTGGGAATATTTTTCACTTTTATAAATGTCAGTAAACGGTAGTGTGGCTTTTTTGTTTTTATTAAAAAAAAGAGCTGTAACTTTTCGAAAAAAAAAACTTTGTTATTTACTGAGTTTGATTAGAACCTTTTGACAATTTACTTATGTATTTGTTTGATTGTTGTTTAACCTTAGTTACCTAGGGTAATTTATCGAGCATGGTTCTTTAAACTGTTTATATAGTTTATGGTTGATATTTCTTTTATAGTCTGGAAGTTGTTAGTAATGAAAAAACAATTTTTTCGATTAATAGAATTTTAAGGAAAGGGAAATTAAACTCTTAAGGTTTTCATAATCTTAACTAGTTAACTTGTTTTTTACTAGTGGCAAAAAGGTTAATCAAGTTGTTAAGCCATGGAAGTATTTCAATGAGAAATAATTCAATTTGAGTTTAATTTCCTTTTCTTTTATAATTTTTACATTCTATCACTTTTCTGTCAATTCAACACTGACATCTATTTGTGTTGGCATTGTGGCAGTTTCTTTAAAATAATCGTTCTATTTTCATAAATATATGTAAATGATCTTAACTTTCATATATTCCTTCTTTTTTTGACGCGGCGGCTGCTATTGCGGTTGATGTTGTTTTCTTTTATGTTTAGAATCTTTATAAATCTTTAAAAAAAAATTTAAGTTTTTATAAAACAACAACAAAGAGGCTTAACGTTATATCTTTGTAATCCATAATAAGTTTAAAATTGGTTATTTGATTTTTCTTTACAGAAAAAATCGCCCAAAAAAATACTTTAATAAAGTTTTGTACTTGAAAGTTGTTTTGTACATATTTTTCTTTTTTTTTAAAGTAAAATTTTATTATTTTTTTTTGCAAATTTTATATTCTGAAAAAAGTGTATTAATCGAATTTGTGGAGTTTTCCAGTAATTGAGTTTTAGAAATTTTCTTTAAGTATTTAGTTGCTGTTATTAAAGCGTGAAGTTAACAGTCTGTTATGGTAAAGTTAACAAGAGTATGTTTCTAACGTCTTGAAATACCATTTTTTATACATGAAGTTAGGAGTAGTATGTGCTGTTCCTTTACATTTATATTTCTGGCTTGTATATCTTGTTTTTAAAATGTGTGACAAAAGTTGTTGTTTTCTTTTTTTTTGTTGATTTTTCAATTATAGAACGATTTGTTTTATTTCATAACTTAAATTTTAGTTAAAAAAATTGTTTCCCTTTTTTTTCTTTAAAAAAATTAACGTTCTACACAAAAAATAAATAATTTATATAGCATAAATATTTAAATGTTAAAAAAAATTATCACACGTTTTCCTCATATTTAAGATTCACCTCAGTACTTGGCACAACTTTTCAATTTGATTGATTTGTTTTTAATTAAAAAAAATAATTATAATAGAACAAATATTTTTTTAAAGCATTTCAATAGTTATACCAAAAAGAAAAGTTAAAGTTTAATGTTTATTTAATTTTCAAATTCAATTTTAGTAAAAAAAATAACGTTTTTTAAATAGCCTCCCATAATTAACAATTTTTACCGGTTTTTTTTTTTATAAAAAATGAGCAAATTCTTTAGTTTGTGTTAAAACTTAAAAACCCGGTTTTAGTTAAATCCTCCAATTAGTTTTCATTTTCATAATGCTGCCAAAATATATATGTATATGTATACTCTTTAAAGAAATTTTTTCTTTTCAATTTTCTTTTCTTACTTTTTTAAAAAAAGTTTCAACAAAATATGTTTTTTTTTAATTATACTTTAGTATAATTGTTTATACATATATACTTTTAAAAATATATAAATATAATTGTACGCCTACTTGGTAAATAATTATTATTTACAAAAAAAATGTATTTTTTATCTTAAAAGTTTTTTTTAGTTTCTTTTTAAAAAACAAAATGTATCATTAAAATTAAGGAGTATAATTTGTTACTCTTTCTTGGATTTGTTTTTATCTTCTTACGTTTTATTTTGTTTTTAACATCTTACACTAAATACCCATTATTTTTTAAATGCCAAACCAATCGCGTTAACATTTCATGTTTTTTTTTTTGTTTAAATTAATAAACGAAATAATTTTTGGAATTTTTAAATTTGGTATTAATTCATTAACTTGGTTAAGATTGTTGGTTTTTTTTCTTTTTTTTAATATAAATTTTTAATGTTTTCATTTATAAATGTTTAAGGTGGTAGTTTTTTTATGCGGGTAAATTGTGGTTATTGTTGTTTTAGGTAAGAGTTTCAAGATGAGACTGTAGGTCAGTAGTAATGCAGTATGTACCGGGTGTTTTATGGTTTGTTGGTAGTTTTTCTTTAAGTTTATCTGACTATAAGATTTGTTGTAAATTTGTTTTATTGAATTTCTCATTTAAATCTTTTTTAAAGCAAGAGATTTTATCAAAGAATTTTCTTAAACTTTTTTTATTGTTATAATTCAATTTTGTTAAAAAAAAAAAAAGAAAAAAATTAATTGTACTTCAATCTAAAATATATAAAAAAAAAGAAAGATAGATATAATAAATTAGGATAGTAATCCAATGAGTTGAAAAGAAAGTAAAGTTAAAAATAATTGGAAAGTTTAAATATATAGAATAATTAAAATAGTTAGGAAGGTTTAGTCTAGTGTTGTGTAATAATTTTTTTTTGTTGTGAAAGTGTAATCCCAGAAATAGTGAAAATTTCCTAATTTTTATTGTTGTAATATTGTGCGGGTGAATTGAAAACCGAAATAAATACGTATTAGAGAGCTCTCTCGTAGGTAGACCGCGGTGTAAAGTTCAAAAGTGGCCGAAGTGGGTCAAGAGGGAATTATGAAATTATTTGTGGGAATTAGCGTTTGAAGGTTTTTTTTAGATGTTAGTGATTAATATTTTTTTAAATTTTTTTTTTCATTCATATACGTTATTGTTATTTAAAATTCATTTCATTTTATTTTATTGTATTTTTGTATTACTGATTATATATATATATTATTAGATCGGTTTTGTTGTACTTACGTTTTAATATCATCCAATATATAAATTAAATTGTTAGTTTTATAAACCGTTTTTTTTATTAATATGTTTTCGTTTGGTTGACATTAATAAGATAATGTCTGGGTAAAATTGTTGAGTGTGTGTGTGTTAACGTAAGTATTTAGGTGACCAAAAATTCGTGTTGTTTGTGGGGTAACGTATAAATATTCTTTTCCGTTACCATGGTAGGGTGGGCTACTAGGGGACATGTGTCATCACTTGTCCTGTCTATTAGTCCAATAATATTGCTAGGGAATAGTCCGTCCGTTTTGTGGTGATAAGGTACTTACACGTTCGTTAAGTACTTGTGTGTCCGTCTTGTATGAGTTCTGTTTGTGAGTTTGTGTTAGGATAAATTTTATTGTTCTGCCCTCTTCCGTGTTGTGATCGGTCGTACCCCCCCCTGACGTCCTGAGCTAGGCGGTCAAAGTGGTCATAACCGAAGTGGCATTAGATTAAAAGACAAGGTTTGTTGTGTGCCACCCCAAGGGGGAATTTCATCCCCCCATCCTTTGGTTACCGCTATAAACAGTCTGTTAAGGATTATAGCCCATAAGGGTTTCTGTTTGTCTTTCATAAAAGTACAAAGATATTAAGGTTCATAAATTTGTTTTGCAAAACGTTTACAAAACTACATATGTACAGATGTACAAAATGAGATTGATATTTTTACAAGAAATATATAATGCAATATATACGCACTAATGTACAGAGGTACTAAGAGAAATTATAAAACGATTTGTATTTGTAAAAGTCAAATATATATAATATATATAAGTAAAAGCATATAAAGCAATATATGCGTATTAATATATGTAACGCAATGTATGCGTATTAATGTACAGATGTACCAATAGAAATTATAAAATGATTCATATTTTACAAAGCAAAATATATATAACGCAATGCATGCAAATTAAAAGCATATAACGCAAAGTATGCGTATTCATGTACAGATGCACTAATAGAAATCATATATGATTTATATTTTTAAAGCTAACTATATATAACGCAATGTATGCGTATTAAAAGCATATAACGCAATGCTTGCTTATTAAAGTACAGATGTACTAATAGAAATCATAATATTATTCAAATTTTACAAAGCAAAATACATATAACGCAATGTATGCGAATTAAAAGCATATAACTCAATGTATAAATTTACAGGTGTACTTATAAAATCAAAATTGAATCATATTTTTAAAGAAGTTATTTAACGCAATGTATGCACATTAAACGTATATAACGCACGATATGCGTATCAATGTACAGATGAAATCAAAATGATTTTTTTTAAATAAAAAAGAAGTTTGCATAACGCAATGTGTGCGCAAATAAGTATATAACGCAAGATATGCGTATCAATGTACAAAAGTACGAATAAATCAAAAGTTGATTTATAAAATATTAAACGATTCATATCCATGACCACGTTTTCGTTAAATGTACAGATGTACTAAATTCAAATTAAAGAAATGCTATATATAAGAAAAATGTATAACACTTTGTAGTTATTAACACGTTTTAAATTGTACAGATGTATTAAAATATAACTGAATATTATATAAATTGATATATTTAAGAAAAACTATATAACACTTTATATTTATGAAACACGTTTTGATTGTACAGATGTACTAATATATAACTGAATGTTATATAAGTTGATATATTTAAGAAGAAATATATAACATTTTATATATATGAAACACGTTTTTAATTGTACAGATGTATTAAAATAGAACTGAATGTTATATATATTGATGCAAATTCTTTTGATATGTTTTTATCTTCAAATTAAAAACAAATCTTTATTGAATTAAAACTTATATTCGTTTCCCTCGGTTTTGTCAGGCAAGGTATGAAAATTGCACCGTCTGCCTAATTCATGGCTTAAAAAAATAAATAAACTATACACGTACTGATATGAATTAGCAGTCGCAGAAATTCTTATATTTATTTCTCATAAACAAAGCATGAGAACTGCTGCGTCTGCCAAATTCATGGCTCAAACGAAGTAAACGCTACACGTGCCTATATGAATTAGCAGTCGCAGAAATTCTTATGTTTATTCCCACATGCAAGTGTGAGAACTACTGCAAATTCATGGCTCAAACAAAGCCAATACAAGTTACACGAGCCGATATGAATTCGCAGTCACAGCTATAAATTAAATATTTGCTGTATTGACTACCGATGGGAAAATAATGACCGATGATTGGTATGCACATTCTGTTGCCTTTTTTATGCTTCTCTTTTTGTTGTTATTTTCTTTTACTTTATTTATTTGATTTAATTTATATATGTACATACGTACTTATTTTATATACGTACTTTTTTTTGTAAAAGGTTTAAATACCAGAATTTTGGTCAATAAATTGTGATTAACATTTTATCAATCAACAAAGCAACGTGTACTCTTTTTTGTTCTCCACGTTATCATTGTGTACCACTTGGGTAACTTCAAACAAAATTGGTAATTCTATTATCCTTGTGTACCACTTGGATAATTCGCTTTAATATACCCAATAACTTGGTGAAACACTTGGTGAAACACCAAGTTATCCTCTCATCAACCTAAGTTAAGCAAGACAAACGAGTCTTTGCCTTCACATATTGGCGACCGTGACAGTACCCGAAATCCTGTACTCTTCAAAGCACAAGCTACCAGCGCCCAGCCGCAATCCATAAGCGTCCAACCGCAAGCTCCAAGCGCCCAGCCGCAATCACCAATCTTTCAACCGAAAGCCCAGCCACAATCACCACGCTTTCAACCGAAAGCTACCAGCGCCCAGCCGCAACCCATAAGCGTCCAAACGCAAGCTCCAAGCGCCCAGCCGCAAGCTATTAAGATACAAGCGTCCAGCCGCAAGTTAAAAACTACAAGCGCCCAGCCGCAAGCTATAACGCTACAAACGCCCAGCCGCAACCTCTACGCAAGCGATAAAGGTACAAGCGTCCAGCCGCAAGCTACAACCTACAGCGTTCACCGCAAGCTACAAGCTTCAACCGTAAGCAGACCAAAGCCATGGCAAGGATAGCAAAGAAACTTCTTCGCCAGCTGAACGAAACTGGGGAATCTATTACCACCATCATATGAAATTTCACCCAGGACTCAGCCAGTCGGAAAACAGCAACCTATTATCAGGATCGATTGCGGGGCTTAAAGGATCTACACACATCCGATGAGTACTTCACATCCGACTACTACACTCGAATTCAGGCGTTGGCAGTAAAGTACTTAGAGACCATGGAACGTGAGCTTGGTGCTCAAGGCCTAGAATCTGGTGGCAAAGAATTTTCTGATTCCAAAACTGCGACCACTGTACAGCTACAAGTAGGTACAGTAGGTCCAGTAGGTCCAGCTAATGCATCTGTCGCCACAGGTGGTCACGATGGACTAATCAGTCGGTGCCTTGGAAAAATGGCAGCTCTCACTCGACAACTAGAAGGCCTTCACCTGCAACCAGGAGAAGATGGGTCTTATTATGGTGTAAAAAAGGGCACCATCACCCAATTATGGCAGCAACTGGAAAGGCTTAATGATGAAGTGTTGGATAAATATCCCGACCCAGACATCGCAGGCTACGATTCAAGAAGATATGTTCACCTCGAACAAGCTTCCCAGTCCGCAATCATCCAGCTCACCACTGCAAATCGACAACACCACCACTCAACCACAGAAACTATGGCTAGACCATCTGCTCTACCATTACCCGTGGTCACCATAACCAAATTTAACTGTGATTACATGAAATGGACATCTTTCTCCGACCTATTTAAGAAAATTGTTCATGAGCAACAAATGTCCGACGCTCATAAAATGTGGTATTTGAAAACCAACGTCATCGGTGAAGCAGCAGACCTCATTAACCACCTCGCGGTTACTGCAGAAAATTATCCAGCTGCCTGGCAACTGTTGCAGGATCGATATGACAACATAAGGATCATAGTGACAACCGCGGTTCAACGACTCCTTGACCAACCGTCTGGTGCATCCACATTAAGTGCTATTAAGCGATTGCACGACACAACGAGGGCATGTTTGGCAGCCCTCTCCAACATGGGACTCCAAATTTCATCGTGGGATCCGCTCTTAATACACTTATTGGTTAAAAAGATGAACAAAACCGTCCACACTCAATATGAGCAGTCGGTTTCCAACCCAAAGGAGCTACAAACAATTAGCCAATTTCTTGCCTTCCTCGAGACCCATTTCCACACTCTTGAGGCAATGGGATACAAGGGGGTCCTCTATCAAAACCTGCACACTTATGGCACAATCCCAACGTCACGAAAAACGACGATGCATAGGCTGCAAACAAGATTATCACCCATTATATCGATGCAACGACTTCAACCAGCTAAGCCCAACCAACAGACTTAACTTGGTACAGAAGCATAAATTATGTGTCAACTGCTTCAGTAGTACCCATTTGACCAAACAATGCAACAACTCAGGCCGCTGCCAGAAATGTGAAAAAAGGCACCACACCCTGGTATATTTGGGACCAATACCTTAGGTAAATTTAATTTCAATGAAGCGCAATCCGTCTAAAAGAAAAACTGAGTCAACCAAAGGCGCAGTAACACTTAGTAACCCTGCAACAAAAAATGCGACTTCACTCATCAACACCCCAGTTAACGAAGCTAAAGCATGGCAGTTAGTTCCAGGAACACAAGACCCTATGTCTTACTTGAAACAGCATTGGTAAAGGTCAAAGCACATGGGTTGGAAATTGAATGCAAGGCGATTCTTGATTCGGGATCACAAGTCAACCTCACACGGCTTGGACTCCCAGCAAGGGCCACATCGATTTCAATCAACGGTATTGGAAAAAACTGCACCAAGGTTCAACACCGAGTCAACATCACGCTTCAATCCCGATTCAACAATTTCTCAACCCGGCTTGAGGCATTTATATTACCATAAATAATTGCTCCACAACCCGCTCAACTGCTTACTATAGATAAATGGTCGATTCCCAATAATATACCATTAGCAGACCCAACTTTTAACCACCCAGATAAAATCGACATTTTGTTAGGGGCGGAATATTACCATCAACTACTCGCCATCGGCCAAATCAAACTGGCTGATGACCTCCCAAGACAAAATACAACTTTTGGGTGGATAGTATCCGGGAAGGTATCTGGTGAACAACTATCATCAGCGATATGCAGTGTCCTAACTGATGAGGTTAACATGAACCTCGCTATTGAACGATTTTGGAAACTTGAGGAGATCGAAAGCAGACAGCAACAACTATCTTCTTATGATGCACAATGTGAGGCACATTTTAATCAGCATACTAGTCATGATAATGGAAGACGATTCGTGGTACGACTTCCATTTTGTATGGAAACGTCATCATTAGGAGCTTCACATAGTATTGCCTTCAACCGATTTCTCTCATTAGAACGTAGATTATTGAAAGACCCTTCACTAAAAGATCAGTATGTGCAATTTATGAAGGACTATGAAGCAATGGGGCACATGTCGAAAATCCGAATAGACGATGTAAAAGGGCATAAATACTTTATCCCTCACCACTGCGTGTTACGACCTGAAAGCAGCACCACTAAACTTATTCGATGCTTCAGCGAAAACAGCGTCAGGAAAATCATTGAATGATATTCTGCACGCCCGGCCACCACTAGAAAATGATCTGTTTACGGTTCTCTTATGATTTCGGATGCCGCGTTTCGTGTTCACTACAGACATAGAAAAAATGTACCGCCAAATATTGATCCACCCCAAAGACCAACAGTACCAGATAATCCTGTGGCGAAATGATGTTTCTGAACCCATCAGTTATTTTGAATTAAACACAGTGACATATGGCACTAGGTCAGCGCCATATTTGGCAATCAAATGCTTGAAGGAGATAAGCCATGACAATAAGGTTCAATTTCCTTTAGCAGCCAGCTTTCTGGAAAAAAAATTTTTATGTCGATGACGGATTAGGTGGAGCCGATAGTTTGAACACCGCCCTCGAAACTCAACGCCAACTACAATATGTCATGGCTAAGTATGGGTTCCATTTAAGGAAGTGGTGCGCTAATCATACCCAACTGCTCCGCAACATTCCCAATGATGATCAAGAAGTCAATCTAGACTTTTCCCAAGAAGAAACGGATTGTACAACAATGCTAGGATTAGTGTGGCTACCCAAAGGTGATCTTGTTAAAATCAAGGTAAACATACAACCAATCAAGGCTGTGACTAAAAGGACAGTCACGTCGGATTTAGCACGCATTTTTGACCCGCTCGGGCTACTGTCCCCAGTAGTCGTCCGAGCAAAAATGTTTGTTCAAGAACTATGGACCTTGAATCTGTCATGGGACGAGGCTGTGCCATCAGAATTTGATTCACACTGGCGAAATTTCCGAAACAATCAAAGTGAACTTGAAAACTTTCAAGTGCATCGGCATGTGTATAAGGGAGGTGTTCCTAGCAAGACACAACTTCATGTTTTTACAGATGCCTCCGAAAAGGCGTATGGAGCCGCAATATACGTTAGAACATTTCTACCAAATAAAACAGTCATCGTATACCTGCTATGTGCGAAATCTCGTATAGCTCCTCTTAAACAGCAAACGCTCCCAAGGTTGGAATTATGCGCTGCCCAGCTGGGTAAGCTCGATCTGGACATGAGTACAACGCCAACATTCTACTGGTCCGATACGAAAATAGTCTTAGCAGGGATATATTCAAGATCATCTTCATTTCATACATTTGTGGCAAATCGAATAGCATCAATTAAAGAAAGCACATCACCTGAGCAATGGCGGCATGTGGGTTCAAAAGATAACCCAGCAGATATATTATCCAGAGGATTAGATCCATGACAATTACAACATACACCCCACTGGATGTATGGGCCATTCTTTCTTCATGGAGACGAAAAACATTGGCCTCCTACTTTTTGTTTAAGCTCTGACATAACAATCATTGAACAGAAGAAAAACCCTTATAACTCACTAGTGGCGGTTAATAGTGAAACTTTTCTGCACAACATAAATCACAGAAATTCATGGAAAACGCTTCAACGAATCATGGGATACATCCAGTGGTTTATTAAAAACACAAAAACTATTAAGGCAGAGCGACAAACCCAGCGAACTCTGACCCCTATTGAACTTCACAACGCGCTTGCCATCATTATTCGAATTACCCAACAGTCTGCATTCACAGAAGATGTTAAGCACTTACAAGGACAAAAGGACCTTAAGGCATCAAGTCAAATTAAAAGCTTATCACCATTTCTTGATGAACATAATATTCTATGAGTTGGAGGCAGATTAGAAGCATTCCCGTTATCTTTTAATGCCAAACATCCAATGTTGCTGCCCTACAACGATACAATCAGCAGAGTAATCTTTGAGTCAACACATAGGGAAAATAAACATTGCGGTCCTAGCGCCTTTCTTGGAACCATAAGACAACGCTTTTGGCCCATCAAAGGCAAACACCTGGCTCGGGAAACTGTTCATAAATTTGTCCAATGTGCAAGATCGAGACCAAAACTTCTTCAGCAAATCATAGGAAATTTACTGAAGAGAAGAGTAACGCCAGCAAGACCCTTCATTAATGCAGGAGTTGACTACTGTGGCCCTATCTGTGTTCACTTTAAAACCAGAGGAAAACGACCCCAAAAGGCGTACATTGCTGTGTTTTGCTGCTTTTCTACAAAGGCAGTCCATCTAGAACTAGTGACGGACCTTACAACCGACGCCTTCATTGGGGCGCTTAAGAGATTTATAAGTCATAGGGGCCACTGTCAGCATCTTTATTGTGACAATGCAACCAATTTTGTGGGAGCTCGGTATCAATTAGAAGAGTTGTCAACTGCCCTGTTCGCTACATCAGCTCAAGAAAAAATCCAACAAGAATGCGCCAGCAAAAGCATTACTTTCCATTTTATTCCTCCACGAGCCCCGCATTTTGGTGGACTTTGGGAAGCTGCAGTCAAATCCGCCAAAAGATTACTGGTGAAGGAAATGGAAAATGCGACTCTGACTTATGAGGAAATGGAAACCGTGATCATAGAGGTTAAAGCGATCCTCACCTCAAGACCAATCGCACCATTGTCGAGAAATCCTAATGACGGAGCTGCACTCACGCCTGGCCATTTCCTGATTGGTGAACCTCTCACGGCACAAGTTGATGCAACTGCACAATCAACGTCAAAACCACTTGCCGAACGACGGGAATTAGTATCGCGAACTCCAACAGCGTAACAAGTGGCAAACTAAGGATCAAAATCTGCAATCAGGGACCATATTTATCATAAAGGATAACTCACCGGTCATGACGTGGCGTCTCGAAAAGGTAATGACTACATACCCCGATCCAGACGGTGCCGTCAGAACAGCGGATATCAAAACGTCTAATGGCATCATTAAGCGAGCACTTCACCTACTAGCTCCTCTTCCTCTGGAAGTACCAATAACGACAGCTGACAATGAAGTAATACCTCCCACTCAACACTTAAAAGAAGCAGTTCACCCAACGGTGAAAATGAAGGTACACCAACCTCGAAACGTAGCACCTTACCTGCAACAACCATGCTGGTGCTCCTAGCACTATTATTTCCATTAGTCGTATGCCAACCAGTTGTTTACACGAAGATCACTAGCAATCCTGGCCTGCATTTTGAAAATATCGGTCACGTTAAACCAATCATCGCAGAGTGGAAACTTCTCATTTATTTTGAACTGGCACCCTTCCATACAGAATTGCAGCTTTTAATCAATGGGACCTCTGCCTTGAAAAAGGCCAGCAATCAACAATCCCTCACCAATCAATGCGACGGACTACTAACCCATTTTCAAAATCTCCAGAACGAGATGGAGGCCGGTCTAGAAAGTATGGCATGAAGAAGAAAAACGAGGAGCGATAGATATCATTGGAAATGTCGCTAATTCATTATTTGGCATCCTTGACTCAAAGTATGCAGAAGAAATGAGCACAACCATTAACCGTATAAAAACTAACGAAGCCTCGTTTCTCGATTCAACTCTTAATCTGATGAAGCAATCTGAAAACCGTACACAAACAAACTTCGAAAAACTCAATTTCAAAATCAGTAGTCTAATGAACCTCACAAACAATGATAACAACAATCGATCGCAGATCATCTTGTCTCTGAGCGTCCAATTACTTCCCATTGCTGATAATTTGCAACAAAAGCACGCATCCATGATCAACTTGTTAGCTGACACTTATCATGGTCGAATAAGCCCTATTCTGTTAACACCGCGACAGTTTTCGGCCAAAGTTGATAACATAAAGGCGAATCTTCCTGCAGATCTGACCCTCCCAGTCACAGATATCATCCATTTATATGGTATAGTGACAGCTCATGCAGCAATTTCGAACCAGCACATCATCTGCACTTTGCTCATCCTACTAGCGCATCAAAAAGAATATGATTTATTTTATATTACGCCAGTACCATAGCCAATAAATAATTCGTTAGTACCTATCCTACCGGCATCTAAAATGATGGCTCTCAACGCTCATCGAGACGAATATTTCCCTATGGATGATGCTACACTTCGGGACTGCAATAAACTTGAGCATGATACCTTTTTATGCCCGAGCATTCAAGCTACATACTACAAGGGTTCTCCAGTCTGTCGCTGTGAAATACATTTATTTAATAATGAATCTGACACGAGTTGCAATATAGAATTAATCGCCAGCAATAACGTATGGTATCAACTCTACAAAAGGAATCAATGGCTAATCTCAACTCAACAACAACTTAAACTAAGCACAGTATGCAATGGAGAAAGTAGCTCTCAGTTTTTGGAAGGCACCGGCTTACTTACGCTCCCAGCGGGATGCACAATGAAAAGCGAAGGGACCACCATATACGGTCCCCAAACAATCACCTCAATTTTACAGCCATCATATACAAGCAATGGGATATCGTTCTCCCATCTACTACAGAATTTGGACAGGCTAACCCACCCCCTACCATACTTTTCGACTATTGACAACATAACCCGGTTGCAAGCGGAAGTGAAGGCGTAACTACAAAATTTACCGGCAACAGCACTAAATCATAAGGTGCACAGTTTAACCATCACCTATGTAGGACTAGCACTAGTTGTAACACTGATCATCATCCTACTAATTAAACAAAAATTGAAACTAAGACGCAACACAGTTCCACAACCGTCACCGAGGTCTAACTGGAGCGTCTCCTTGGAACCAACACCTTAGCTTATCTCAGCACATATCACCAAAGATCGTTCATATACACTTCCCGTACATGTCACCTACATTTTGGGGCCGCAATATGTTAATTCTTTTGATATGTTTTTATCTTCAAATTAAAAGAAACAAATCTTTATTGAATTCAAACTTATATTCGTTTCCCACGATTTTGTCAGGCATGATATGAAAATTGCTGCGTCTGTATAATTCATGGCTTAAACAAAATAAATAAACGTTACACGTGCCTATATGAATTGGCAGTCGCAGAAATTCTTATGATTATTCCCACATGCAAGTGTGAGAACTACTGCGTCTGCAAATTCAAGCTTCAAACAAAGCCAATACAAGTTACACGAGCCGATATGAATTCGCAGTCGCAGCTATAAACTAAATATTTGCTAAATATTTGAAAATAATGACCGATGTTTGGTATGCACATTCTGTTGCCTTTTTTATGCTTCTCTTTTTGTTGTTATTTTCTTTTACTTTATTTATTTGATTTAATTTATATATGTACATACGTACTTATTTTATATACGTACTTTTTTTTGTAAAAGGTTTAAATACCAGAATTTTGGTCAATAAATTGTGATTAACATTTTGTCAATCAACAAAGCAACGTCTACTCTTTTTTGTTCTCCACGTTATCATTGTGTACCACTTGGGTAACTTCAAACAAAATTGGTAATTCTATTATCCTGGTGTACCACTTGGATAATTCGCTTTAATATAGCCAATAACTTGGTGAAACACCAACTTATCCTCTCATCAACCTAAGTTAAGCAAGACAAGCGAGTCTTTGCCTTCACAATTGATATATCTAACAAAAATATATAACGCTTTATATTGATGGAACACGTTTTTTAATTGTAATTTAATATGGCTTACAAATTTTCAGAATTTTGTTAAGATTCAATTGGTTTTCAAAAATCTTTTCCAAGAGTGCAGAAACAAACTAATTATAATGAACTTTTAGGAAATATTATTTCTAATTTATGAATATTTAATTATTCTTCCGCAAACTTTTTTCAATATAGATAACTTTAACAAAATTCTTCACTTGTATTAAATTTCTGATAAAATCACTTAACTCTTATTAAAGATTGATTTTAAAAATGTAAAAAAAATGATTTTTACGAAAAATTAATTATTATCACACTTCACAATTACCTTTAAGCTTGTTGTTAACAACTTACCAAACCTTTATAAGAATTCTTGATTTTATTAAAATTCTTCAAAAAACGTTAATAACTTCATTAAAATTGGGAATGGTTCCCGGGTTTCGGCACCTATGTTTAAGAATTTTATAAAAATGTTAAACTTTTGAATACTAAAATTTCTAAAGGTTCTTCGAGTCGAATTGAAATTAATTCGTATCGGCAGCACGATTATACTGGCACACAGATGGCGGCACAGTAGAAGATGGCTCGGGTGCGCCGGTTGATGGCATCGGCAGTGCGATGATACTGGCAGACAGATGGCGGCACAGTAGATGGCTTGGATGCGCCGGTTGATGGTATCGGCAGTGCGATGATACTGGCAGAGAGATGGCGGCACAGTAGATGGCTTGGATGTGCCGGTTGATGGTATCGGCAGTGCGATGATACTGGCAGACAGATCGCGGCATGCGCCAGTTGATGGTATCGGTAGTGCGATGATACTGGCAGACAGATGGCGGCTCAGTAGATGGCTCGGATGCGCCGGTCGACATGTGGTGTGACTACGCTGACCAGTAGATGACAACGCGATCGGTCTGATGGTGGCGGCAGCAAGACGGTTGGCTCGATTAAGTAGCACGGTTAGTGGCTCGGGTGCGCCGACAGATGTCAAAAGTATCGGCGGCACGATTATACTGGCAGACAGATGGCGGCAAAGTAGATGACTCGGGTGCGCCGGTAGATGGTATCGGCCGTGCGATGATATTGGCAGGCACATGGCGGCACAGTAGATGGCTTGGCTCCGGTGCACCGGTAGCCGCTGGATTATCGGGAGCAGTCAGCCGTGAAACCGCTGGATTATCGGGAGCAGTCAGCCGTGAAGCCGCTGGATTATCGGGAGCACTCAGCCGTGAAGCCGGTGGATTACCGGGAGCAGTCAGCCGTGAAACCGCTGGATTATCGGGAGCAGTCAGCCGTTTAGCCGCTGGATTATCGGAAGCAGTCAGCCGTTAAGCCGCTGGATTAATGTGGATGACAACCAGTACCGATCGTCTTCAAAAGATTCGGGATATCTTATAACAAGATCTCACCACTCAGCTTAGCGCCGAAAACTGACTTCCCATCCTCAGGCCAACCTTGCCTTCTTATGTGAATAAATTCGTAAACTGAGTGAGAATTGAAAATATTATTTGCTTGAACCACTTGATAAACTATTTTTAGCAGGCAGAAGTGTAGCTTGTTTTGTTCATGTTTGGTTGAATGTCTATATTGTAGATGTTTTAAAATGATCTGTGGTTGTTCGTGTATGTTGATGTGTAGTTTTGTATGAGAGCTTGGTTTGTTGATGTTACATGTAGTGTTGCGCTACGGTGTGTATTTATGGCTGTTGGTTGGTTCTGTTGATGGCTTTTATGTACAATGCAATTTTAGTTGTTACAAGGTAGACAAAATAGTCACTTATAATTGATTGTTCTCGTGGTCACAAATAGAAATGAATTTTAACAAAGATTAAAGAATGGTAACAAGCGTTATTTTTTAGATTTGAGTTGCTTTTTAACAGTAAGGTTTTTTATAGTTTATGTATGTAACCACAATATCTACTTGTGCTCTCCTATACATATTCATGTTGCTGGGAGCTTGTTACTAGAGTTCATTTAATACTAGTAGCAATCTAATATAGCTCTAGTTTTATGAAGAGAGCGAAAGCAGATATTGTGGTTATAGTAGTGTTTAGCTAACGTAGTTGACAGATAAATAATATAATATATTAATAATTTATAAGAACATATTATAATCAATATAATTTATAATTTTAACAAGAAATATTAACACGGGTTGGGAAAAGCATGGTTTTCGCCAACAGGAGAAGGCCGAAACATGCATATATAATAGGAAGATGAGAATAATTGACTGTGATGAACCCCGCTTCCAGGACAAAACGATTAGAATCACACAAAAAGTGAAATACCTTGGGGTGATTCTCGAAATAAAGCTCACTTGGAAGAACCATGTCGAGAGAAGGATTGCGAAAGCTCATCGTATATGGGCCATTTGCAGAAAAGCTTTATGTTCAAAATTGGGTTTACACATTTGCTCTATATAAGCGTCGTTAGACCTGTTCTTACTTACACACGCACGTAGTCATATGAACATCAATGAATAGGAAATGCTACATTGAACCATTTTAAAAGATACAGCGCCTCTGCTGCAGTGGAATAAGTGGTGCAATACAGACTACATCTACGAGGGCTTTAGAGACCATTCTATCAACAAACCTAGTCGAGACTAAAATTAATTAGGAGGCAGCTCTTGGTAATAGGGGAATATATCACTGTACATATGACCACACACAAAACAATTTTGGACCAAATACCGGGATTCAACACAGTGGATATTTGCTACGATACAATCACTGAAGTGTCAACAAACCCACCCTGCAGTACATGGATACCAGACAGGGAAAGCTGGATGAACGGGAATATTCTACAAAACCTTCCAGGGTCACACTACTATAATGATTGTTGTCTTTTTCTTCCCACTGTGTTTGGAAACAGATATTCGCTATATCTGTGGAGCAGACAATCTTAGTTTATTGTTGAACAAAGTCAATGCTCATCTCATGGAGCATTGCCTGAATCACGCTAATGTAAATAATACTAAGCGTTTGATGGTTGTATGACAATTCTTGTTTTATTCAAATTTGCTTCAGCTTATAAAGCTGCTTTGAGAATCTATTTCTTAGTCTAGTATTGAGTGACGTTTAGAAGTCACTCAATAATTCTTTAATAACTTTATATAAATTCTAATTCTTAAAATTCTATTGTAACCTATGTACATTGTATTAACGTCCCAGTATTTTTAGAAAGTGATTGCGGTCAATAGTAACGTACTGAGTGATTTTCATATTCATTGAACGTCACTCAATATTTTAAATCTCGCTTTTTATTACAAAAATCAAAAGTGTAATCCTAAACCCTTTTGCTCTAGTTTTGCCCTAGTGCAATGGTTTGTTTACATTAAAACAAAAATAAAAACACTTGCCTGTTAAACTAGTGGGATATTCATATGTATGTACATGTATGGTTACTTACAATATTTATGTTTGCTTGGCATAATTATTACTTTAATATTAACAACTTAACTTTACATTGTATAGTTGGGTATGTATGACACACGTATCATTTGTTTATATTTAACTTGTGCGTGACGTCATGCTATCACTACACCCCTACCCTTTCAGTTAAATCACACCATTTATGTTAACAGAAATTGTGTGATTTCACTTAATTACTGTTTGGTTGTTTTACAAAATATGAAATTTGAATACATTATAAGTGGTTTCTAATTGCATCTATTCAAAAAATTTGTTCTTTGATAATTGATTATGCCGTAAGTAGTGACTAAGTGATGTGACACTTATTTTGTAATTTTTATTTTTTTTCTCGTTTGAAATATGATTACATGATAATTTAGGTGCTAAGTTATATAATAATTGTTTTCATATTCGTTATTGATATTATTCTTATATGTATGTGTACATTTTTGTTAATTTTGTAAAGAAAAACTTATATTAACATTTTATTATTTTGTTTATTAAAATAGTTTTTGTATGTGTCACTTATTATATCTTTTTAATAAATTTTTATGAAAAGTTTTTGTTTTTTCATTTTTTCTTACTGTTACATTTAAATTATCTATATTTACTACTTCATATGGACCATGATAAGGTCTTTCATTCTTTTTTCTAGTTTCTAATCTTACTAAAACTAAATCTCCTACATTAAGATCTATACTATTTATTTTATTATATGATTCTAAACTTCTGTTCTTTTTTGTTACGTCTATCAGTTTTCTTGCATTCTCTAATGAAATTTTCATTCGCATCTTTAATTCATTTGCATAATTGTCTAGGTTATATACTCTATCACTATTCATGACCTGTTCACCCGGTAGTCTTGGTAATTTACCAAAAATTAACTCATATGGTGAATAATTGGTGTCTATATGTGGTGTTATATTATATGCGAAAGAATAATAAGGTATCCAATCACTCCAATTTTCATTATTAACGAACGATAAAAAGTATTCGTTCAACACTCTGTGATTTCTTTCTATTGTGCCCAAAGTTTCATGGTGATATGGTGTAGACAATCTTTGTTCGATTTTTAACAAATTACATATTTCTTTCATTAGTTCATTTACAAACTCTGTACCTCTATCAGATTTTAGAGTACTGAAAATGCCATATTTTAATATCAAGCTTTCAGTTAAGCACTTTGCTACACTTTTAGCTTCTTTTGTCTTCATCGGGACTGCTATAACGTATTTGGTAAGCTCACACTGCATCGTTAGAATGTATCGAAAGTTCTCTGACGGCCTTAAAGGTCCAACTGTGTCGATAACTACAGTGCTGAAGCTATTTTCCGGTGTATCTGTTATGGATAATGGTTCCTTAGTGTGTCTTATCTGCTTACTTCTCTGGCAGAGATCACACTTTGAGACATACTTTCTCACCATTTTATTCATATTCTTCCATATGTATTTCTGTTTTAGTTTTATCAATGTTTTTCTTATTCCGAAATGTCCTCCGCATGGTGTGTCGTGATACAATTTTATTAATTCTTGTTTTTCCTTTTCATTAGTTATTCTTTGAGGTTTGCTATATAGGAGAATTCTGACGTCTTTTTCTTTGCTTTTATTAATGATTTCTTTCATTTTTTCTATCTTTATTTTCTTAAATATTTCGTCACCTTTTTCTAGTGCGAACATAACACAATTCAATCTGCTTAAAACAGAAGGTAGTTTCTCCAACATATTACATATATAATCGGGATTATCGCTACATCTGATGGCCATTTGATTTAGAGCAGTATTGTTCTCCATTTTAAATTCTCTAGTCGACTCGTCAATTATAAACTTCAGTTTTACTGCAAGTTTTATATCATTCATGGATGTACACTCCCACATGTTGAGTTGATCAGGCTCAGTAAGATTTGTATCATCATTAACCTCTTTCTTAGGTTTATTTCCTCTTTTTGTTTCATTTGTATCTTTACCTCTTGTTTCAGTTTTGTTTTCATTTTCTTCAGTTTGTATCATCTTTCTTTTCATATTTCTTGTCATCACCAGCGATTTTTTTATATTTTCATCAATATTCTGAGGTATCATTGTCTTTAGTTTATCGGAATCTATTTGTATTCTAGATAGAGCATCTGCATTGGTGTTGTTCTTTCCCTTTTTATAAATTATCTGAAAATCGTAGTCAGACAATTCCAAACGAATTCTAGTTAGCTTTGAACTTGGGTTTTTGTGAGTAAACAGTGCGATTAGTGGACGATGGTCAGTTACTACTACGAATCTTCTACCGAATAGGTATGGTCTGAAGAATTGTATACCCCAGTGTATACCAAGTAATTCTTTCTCGATTACTGACTTGTTTCTCTCGTGTTTATTAAGTGATCTGCTGGCAAAAGATATTGGTCTATCTTCACCAACTTCTCCCTGCGATATCACGGCTCCTAACGCAAAATCAGATGCGTCAGTAGTGAGTATGAATGGTTTTTCGAAATTCGGGTACTGTAGAATGGGCGGACTTATTAGTCTATTTTTCAGAGTTTCAAACGCTGTCCTACATTGTTCTGTCCATTCGAATTTTTGATCTTTTTTCAATAATTTATTCAAGCAATTTGCTATTTCGGCAAAGTTTTCAATAAATCGTCTGTAGTAATTACAAAATGCTACAAACCTTCTAACATCGTCAGCATTTTTCGGTACTGGATACTTTCTTATCGCGTCAAATTTCTCAGGATCTGGTTTTATTCCACTTTGTGTTATTAAATGTCCAAGATATATTACTTCAGGCTTTAGAAAACAACATTTACTAGCGTTCAGCTTCAAATTATACTTTCGTAATTTGTCAAAAACCTTTACCAAATTGGCGTTATGGTGATTAAGGCTACAACCAAAAACTATAATATCATCTACGTAAAGAAAAGCTTCAGATTCCAAGCCAGATAGGGCTATTGTCAACATGCGTTGAAAGCTGTTCGATGATATTTTTAGACCGAATGGTAGTCTTGTGTATTGGTAATGACCGTTTGGAGTAGAAAAAGCTGTGTAAGGACGTGATTGATGGTCAAGTTCAATCTGATGAAAAGAACTTGTCATGTCCAAAGTAGAAAAATACTTGGCTCTACCCAATTTATCCAAAATGTCATCCAAACGAGTCAAAGGAAATTTATCATTAACTATTTTATCATTCAATTTTCTAAAGTCGACAACTAATCTCCATTTTCCCAAATCTGTCTGTCCCTTCTTTGGAACCAATAACAGTGGTGCGTTGTACGGACTAATCGATGGTTCAATGATATTAGCCTCCAAAAGTTTCTGAACCTGAGAATTTATCTCTGTTGTCTGTGCCTGTGGCAACCTATAATTTTTTATGTATACTGGACTGTTGTCATTTAAGTCTATTGTTTGTTTGTAGAAATTATTTGCAGTCAGCTCCTCATCCTCCATGTGGAATATTGATTGATATTCCCTTATAATTGAAGTTAGTTTTTCTATATTTTCATTATCCAAGTCCTTCATTTCAAAGTTTTCCATTAACTTTTTAAATCTCTCTTGTGTATAAGATTTGTCATTTGTTCTCCTGTTATACGAACATATCCGATAATTTCGTAGTGGTCTTGTTTCGATTTTTAAGTTATTTATCGTAACTATTTTATCTGTTACATTTAACAATTTGATATGTTGATTGCCATTTTTGGGTATTATTGCGTTTGCCAAAAATACACCTTTAAATATTTCTTTATTCAATATTATCGCATCTTCCTCTAGTTCAATATTAAATGGTATTATGATTTCACTTCTATTTGGTATTCTTACTCTATTAATCTGGAAGGTATTATCATGAATTGGCATCATTATCGTCTCGTTGTCAATATTAAATGTTAGCACATATCTGTCATAATCGATATTGCATTTATACTGTGAAAGAAAATCTCTTCCCAGAATTCCATCTGTTTTTATTGGAAAATTATTCTCTACTATTTGTATCTTTTGCCTGATGGTGTTGTTATTTATATTAAAGGCAATTATCGTGGAACCCAGTGATTTCACAATCTCTTCTGAAATTCCTGTCAAGTTGCAGTATTCATCCTGGTTTATCTCATAACCCGTTAAGAACTTACTCTTGCATAATGAGACGTCAGCCCCTGTGTCAATCAGAAATGTTAGTTCATTTTCTGCATTCACGATGTTTAATCTTACGTAGTTTTCGAGTTCGGATGATATGTTATATATTCTTTTATTTTCTAATAATTGTTCCCTACTGGAGATTCCGTTTGTTCGGTCTCCGGGTTTTGGAAGTTTCCCTGTATTTGATTTATTGTGCGATTTCTATTATTGTTATTACTTCTTTGGTTATAGTTATTTCTGTTGCTACTGTTGTTGCCATTATAGGTAACATTTCTATTGTTGGTAATCTTTCTATTATTGTTACGATTTCTGTTGTTATAATCATTTCTGCGGTAAATGTTGTTATCAGCGGTTGCAATTCTACTCATGCATTTATTTGCAAAATGATTCAACTTTCCACAATTGCGACATTTCGCGCCTTCTGCGGGACATTTATTGCCATGTCTTCTTCCGCAATTTCTACATTCTGACTGTCTATAGTTTGTAATATTAGTCGTTCTATTTTGTTGTGCGGTTTGATGTAGTACTTGCTTCTGCTGCGTTCTTGATGCAATTTTTTCGGCAATTTTCAAAGCTTCCACAAATGTTGTTACCTGGCTTGCGTCTATCGTGGCCATTATATGTGGATCTGTTATACCATTTACAAATGCGTTGAAAGCAATATTACTATTGGTATTTATTATAGCATTTCTATATACTTCGCCTTGTTCTGATATCTGAATTTCGTTCAACTCTGTTACCAGACTTTCTATTTTATTCGCAAAACCCAACACATTATTGTTCCTTTGTACTATACGCGTTATTTCGCCTAAAACCGTATTTGAAGATCTTGTCGGTTTATATGTCAATTTCAACACTTCTATCAAATCATCGATAGTTGTTGGTACAGAAATTTGTTTTATTCTATTCTGAACTGTTATGTTTAACCGTGATTTAAAAATGAAATTAAAAAATGCATTTGCTTTTTCATCTGTCACCGTCATCGAAACTGTCTCCAAATTTGTCAAGAAATCTTGCAGTTCATCTGACCTACCAGAAAATTTTGGCACTAATTTGGTGATCAACGACAATTCATTCATATCCAAATTAGACATGATTGGACTCGTCATTGTCTTTCTCTTTGAATGTTGTTCTAGCAGTTTTAGAGCTTCCTCTTTGGTTTTTTCGAAACTTTCTAAAGCTTCTTTATTGTCTAATTTTCCTAAATCTGAATTCTTGATATAATTCTTGAAATTTTCTTCTAATCTTTGTATTTCTATACTTTTTTCCTTGATGGTTTCTAAAGTGTATGGCCTCGACAATGATTTTCTTGCATTTAAAGTAATCTGTTCTAGAGCTTTCTGCGCTTCCATTTGAAAATTATAACTCACTTTCCTTTATTTTTGTATTTTATAGTTATTTATTATTAGTATGGATTCAGTATCAGTGTGGATTATAAATTCATTTAATTTATTCAAATAGTGACAAGAGTGTACCTTTGATGTCCATTAAGTCTTTTAATTGATTTTGTCCTAAAGCAGCTAATTTGTTAACCCTATATATAATTGTATTAGTTACATAAATTTTTACAATAACCCCTATTATAAATAAAATCATAAATATTAACATAATAATAATTGATATTTTAATAGTCTTCATGTTAAACAATTATTAGAATAATTGTTTAAATTTATATAATGAAAAAGAATATATTTTTTTGTATTTTTATTTTTATTTTTTTTTTTTTTTTTTTTTTTTTTTTTTTTTTTTAGTTTCCAGTTTTCTTTCCGCTGGTTCTCATGTGGGTATTTATTATATGTTCGATCTCGTCGATCTTTACCCAATATTTTGCCGCTAAGTCCCACGGTGGAGGTGGCGATGAATTGATGATTCTCTTTAGATTTGCTAACTCTCTCCTCTTTTTCACCAGGAATCCACCCCGACGCTTCGGTGGTTTAACCTTAGGTATCTTCAAAGTTTCCTCCGTTGCTTTTGGTCTGCTTCTCTTTAGGTATTCTTCAATGGTTAATGGTCTAGGACCAATTGTATTATCGTTCATAATAATAATAAAAAGAAACTACTCTTTGTTTGTAATTTATGCTACACCTTATGCATGGGCGAAATCGCCTCCGCACCCTAATAGGTTCTCACTTAAGAGCACACTATTTATATTTTTTATTATTTTATTATCCGCATGTGTTTTACTCCTCGTCTTTTTCTTCTGTTGGTTCTGCTTGAAGATCCTGATTGTTCTTTGGCCGAACAATCCTTCTAATCCCCGGCGTGGATTAGGTTCCTTGCCAGCTCGATCTAGGAGCTCTTCTTGTAAAAAAATATATAAGGATGATCCACAGGAACGTTTAGGCTAGGATCGCCATATAATGATTGTTGTCTTTTTCTTCCCACTGTGTTTGGAAACAGATATTCGCTATATCTGTGGAGCAGACAATCTTAGTTTATTGTTGAACAAAGTCAATGCTCATCTCATGGAGCATTGCCTGAATCACGCTAATGTAAATAATACTAAGCGTTTGATGGTTGTATGACAATTCTTGTTTTATTCAAATTTGCTTCAGCTTATAAAGCTGCTTTGAGAATCTATTTCTTAGTCTAGTATTGAGTGACGTTTAGAAGTCACTCAATAATTCTTTAATAACTTTATATAAATTCTAATTCTTAAAATTCTATTGTAACCTATGTACATTGTATTAACGTCCCAGTATTTTTAGAAAGTGATTGCGGTCAATAGTAACGTACTGAGTGATTTTCATATTCATTGAACGTCACTCAATATTTTAAATCTCGCTTTTTATTACAAAAATCAAAAGTGTAATCCTAAACCCTTTTGCTCTAGTTTTGCCCTAGTGCAATGGTTTGTTTACATTAAAACAAAAATAAAAACACTTGCCTGTTAAACTAGTGGGATATTCATATGTATGTACATGTATGGTTACTTACAATATTTATGTTTGCTTGGCATAATTATTACTTTAATATTAACAACTTAACTTTACATTGTATAGTTGGGTATGTATGTATGTATGACACACGTATCATTTGTTTATATTTAACTTGTGCGTGACGTCATGCTATCACTACACAGTCCTTCATCCAGCTTTTGTGTCGCCTTTATTTACTGCGTTTTTTTGTCAATCCTTTCTTGGCGTTACTAGGTTCAGCTGTTGATTTCGCTGCTGGTTTATTTGTTGTCTTTGGAAAGAAATCGCATTGAATAGAGGCAGAAAACTTTTTCAACTTGAGTCTTCCATCGACAAGCGGTATAAAATCATGGTATTGAGCGGTGCCATCGATTGTTACCGCAGCATCGAATCTGCTCTTCAGTGTTTTCAATGTTTCCTGATGATCCTCTTTGCTACTAAAAACTATTTTAGTTTCTTTACAATAACTCTTTGCCCAATGGAATAAAGCAGTCGCATCTAAGATGCATTTCTTTTAAGGTTTGCTCCAATACTATCACATGCTCCTTTACCATGAGCAGTAGGATGAAAATGCCACTCAGCTGGCATTCCAAAATCTTTTTCATGGGCCATAAGATTTGCCAAGCTACTTTTGTTTTTAAAATGTTGACGAGCTCCGTCCGAAACGTAGTATACCTTCTTTACTGTAAATTTAGATTTTAGAAATTTTAGTATTCTCTTCTGGTACTCATAAACTGTAACGGTATCATGTTTTAAATCGTCGGATATGATTGCCATACTTTTGTGTTCCAGTTTTTCATCTTTCATTTAGTAAATAATAGTTGCTTGGTCGTTATTGAAGTGGAATGCTTGTATGGCATCCTGAAGAACATATTTATAATTTTCTGCGAAATCATATGAAATAACGAATTCACCAGACTTCAAATGTATCTTCAAATCCTTGAAGAATGACCATTGCTCTTGGACTAAAAAGTCATGGTTTCTCAAGTTTAGCAATCCTGTACACATTTCTTCCACAAAATCATCCACATTTAAAATGATTGTTTTCAATGTGCATCTGTCAGTCTGAATCCAAGAATCAAATTTGACCTCCTCTATATATTCTCGATCTAAAGAGTTGATTAAATTTTCTTTGATGAATGTGGTTTTCGGGCAATTGGTATATTCACCTAAGTGGCAAGAAGTTGTTTCAGTAGGACACATAGTCAATTTAAGGCAATCGCGGTAATCGTGTAAATCTTCTGCCGAATCATCTATTAAACACTTTAAGTAGATTTCGTTCAACATCAGTTTAAGATTTTCATGGTAAATGCAAACGCATACTGTATAAGTTCCGCTGCTTTCTGCCAAAGCGCAATGTTTTGGCCTCATTTGGGTTAATTTCGTGAATCCAATTCTAACATCCTCGTGTTCAGATTGAAATGTGCAAATAACTCTATCAGGTTACAGATAACCATTCTCTTCTGTTATGTTATGAAGGTATGTTACATACCTTCGGAAAGGTTAATTTGTCTAGTTTCTCAGTATAAGTTTTATTTGTAAGGTTTTACACAAAAAGGAAAAAATTCAAAATAGTGCATTTGTGAAAAATTGAAAACCCGTTGTCTTGAGTTACAAAACATTTATTTTGATAGATATCCCACTCCCATCCCACTAAGCGACCAAAAAGCTCTTAAAGGAAAAATCCTAAGCTTTCTTATGAAAAAAAAAAAAATGGCCTTTTTGAGAAAAAAGGCAAAAAATGCTTTAATTAAGCAAAAAAAAAGTCTAAAAATTTTTTTTTTTTTTTAAGTATTTTTTTTCCGAAATATTGAATAAATAGCTATCTAAACTCTGTAGGAGAAAATTTTCTAAGAACAATAGGTAATAAGTTACATGGATGAGAAGAAACACCTGTTTGGCCAAAATGTCAAATTTTGATCCCCTCTAACTCAGAGAGATCTGGACCGATCTTATTGAAAAATTGTGTCTAAACTGCACTTGACATGAAATCCCCCATATATATTTATATTTTTTATATTTCATATTCTTCTGAATAAATTGTCTTTTATTAGCTTTGGGTTATTTGTGGATCTTATTGTTTTATTTAAAAAAATATAGATTGGCTTTATACATAAAATAATTTTATAACAAAATTGGTTAAAAGTTGTTTTAATTTATATTCGCGTGCAATAAGCAGATAATTGCACCAAAGATATATCACAATGGATTATTTTGATACCAGGAGCACAGAAGGGTTAAATAAAAAAAAATAACTGAATTATTTTTCTTAAATTCGAAATAGTGGTTTCATTGAGTTTAATAGAAAAACTCATTTTCCGTAATTTTTATTTAATAATATCAAAATTCAAAGCTGGTCTTAGTAAATAATGGGTTAACGTTCTCGGATTTATCCCAAATTGTAGGAGCGGAAGGTCTATACATTTGGTTATTATATTTTAAGCATCGCATCTAAAAATTCAACAGCACTTACAAAATATTTGAATTATTTGAATAAATTGTCATTTACTAGATTGGGGTCATATGTGACCCCAATTCCAAAAGGGTTAATGGGGTCATATTATTTTTTTCCGAAACCCTAGGCTATTAAGATAAAACATAATATTTAAAAGAAGACAAGTGATGAGGTTTTGATACAAAGTATTAAGAAATAGTACATTTACACAATATTTTACAAAAATCTAATTTTTCTCCAAATCCGCAAAAATAAACTCCTTGTCAAAAAAATTCCGGCATTGGGATTTACTTAAAAATTCACACAGTTAATTTCTGACATGCATTTAACACGATCTTAAAGAGCTAGATAAATTTTTTTAAATTTTGTTTAAGAAAATTTTTCAAAACTTGAAAAAGGAATTTTCAAAACTTGAAAAAGGAGTTTTCAAAATTATCAAAAAAATTTTCCATTTTCGGTCTCAATGCTTAATAGCTTAACAAGGTGGTAATAAAACAATGCTTCACACCTGAGTCCTTACAGGTGTAGAGACTAAAACAAAATGTTGGTTTTTATTAATTTCTTAAAGTTAAAAAAATGCCATAAAATTTCATGACCTAGTTTTTTTTTTGGTACAAAAGTGGTCTGGGGAATTTGCTATTTCTTGGCGAGTTTTCATTAAATTATGAAGTTTTATAGGTTTTTGGAAAGATAAATTAATACTGATCCCGAATTATATAACAATTTGTCGAAAAACTTAAACTATAGAACGAAATTTTCGTAAAATCTGAAAGAAAGTCATATTTTCCCCAAATAAAACACACTCAATCGCGTTGAGCCACCTCTAAATGTTTTTTGATTGCCTCAAAACTTTGTATTTCTCAGTTTTTTTTTTTTTTTTTGCTATTTGCATATTTCTAGGGGGTGCGACTGAGAGTTTGAATACATTTTTTTTTTTCTCCATATAATGAAGGGCCACCCTAATGTAGACTCTTATTATATGGAGACTCATGAATTGACCTGTTTATAGTTTTTTCTCTTCAATAAATATGCAGCATAATCATTTTCCGTAGCTACATTGCGGACGCAGTTAACAGAAGCGAGTCGTAACGCATTTATCAAATTTTTTTTAATGCGTCAGTCACGCATTTAAGCGAGATTTTTTCTGCGTACAGCTTTTGGCATTTTTCATTAACATATTTTTTCGTGAATTACTGTAATAATTTTGTAGAAAGACTATTGTATATAAAAAATTGATTTACTTTATTTTGACGCTCACAGTATATTAATATTCTGTTAGGTGATCAGGTGTCCACATTTTCGCCAGTAATCTTTAAACAGACCTTACACAACATTTTTCAATATGAAGTTACGGTCAAGTTAAAATATTTAAAAATTTCTTCTCTTCTCCCAAACGCTCACTCTTATTGAATAAACATAAACAATTTCGCTTTCATTTGCATCATCATATGCGAGGGCATTTAATTTGGACAACATTTTAACGAAACACGTTAATACAAGAAATCTTTAGCTCTCTTTGCACGTTATTAAAACCGGTTATTGTGATCGTCTAAGCAACAGGCAGACCTTATGATTTTTACAAAACAACTCTTTTGGTTTTTTCGTTGTTATGTTGGGTCTTTAAAATTCACACGCAACATTATTGGTATTATGCTCATGGTGATGACGACAATGATGGTCTGGGCATGCCAGTCAGTCATGCTACAACAACAACAACAAAAATACAACAAGAAACATCTTTTGCTTTCAAGTACTGAATGGTATTGTCAGAAGTTCATGAATACGTGTAGTTGGGAAATATTTATTCAATTAATTCCAGTTAGTTATATGCATGTTTTTTTTTTGTAAGATTTTCCTTTGACTTTTTATTATTTTCTTTTAAGAGGTCTTGCAGAAGTACTAAGAAAATTGTATGTAATAATATTACTCTTACAATATTGAAAACATCTTTAGTATTATTGTTTGTCTGTTCGTGGCCGGTGGGTGTTAGATAAACAATTTTGTTGTTAGTGGTTTTTCCAGTTTATCATCTTGATGTACTCGAATATGTATTGTATTTCTTTTTGTAATGTTTCCTTTTTTTATTTAATATTATTCCGATGAGTTGTGTTTGAAATGTTTTCTGGGAAAAATATTACTTTTTATTACTTTAACATATTAACATATCCTCAACCTTTCCAAACAGCTTAAAATTTAACACGGTGTCATCTATGTCCAAAAAAAAGTATTTATATATGTATATATATGCACATGCATATATATATATTTATTTTCGGGTTTTCTCTTCGATATATGTTTACAGATGTTATTATCATCATCAGCATCGTCATCATTATGTTGTTGCCGGTTTTTATATTTATTTTTGGTTAACAAGGATTAGCTCTTTGTTATACCATATACCACTATGTGGTTTGGGTATAATGACTTTGTTCTGCTGTTTGTAACTACTGAAAATATTTGACCTAGACCCATCTTTTATTACACCGATCGAATCAGAATCACTAACTGATTCGATTTAACGATGTCCGTCCGTCCGTCTGTGTGTCCATGTAAACCTTATAATCAAACTGCAGGTCGCAAATATGAATATATTTTGACGAAATTTGGTACACAAGCCTTTGTCGGCCATAGGATGAACACTGTTGAAATTGGTGAGAATCAGTCATGTTCAAACCTAGCCCCCATACAAATGACCCCTATGAAATCGACATAAATTGCCATAAGTTCAAAACTGTCATATAGATATTACTCAAATTGGGTTTGTATGCGTTTATTACATCCATTAATGAGTAGCCTAAAAATGATCCCTATGGGACAACTCTTATTCATAGGCCCCATATAGAGATGCTTCCCGATCTTCACTTAAATATATCAAAAAACAAAAATATTGCACTGATTCTTCTCAAATTTTGCTTGTATATATTTTTGCAAAATACAAGAGACTTTACCAAACATAGTCAGGA
This sequence comes from Cordilura impudica, assembly GCA_963682025.1. NCBI lineage: Eukaryota > Metazoa > Arthropoda > Insecta > Diptera > Scathophagidae > Cordilura > Cordilura impudica. The sequence goes on along the minus strand of OY821517.1, from coordinate 213,838,358 downwards.
TCGGTCCATTTTTGGGCCTATTCCCCATATAGATATAGCATCCGATATGAACTTTTCATATCTGCAGCCAAAAAAATTAATAAAAATCCCACTCAAATTTGGTTTATGCTTATTTTCTATGTCCAGTTAGTTGGGAATATGAGATAGGGTCTCTAAACGCATGGTATATGGTATCATATAGTCGGTTTAGACCGACTTTAATTTTCTTACTTGTTTTTTAATGGGTTTAATGTCATTGTTTCATTATTTGGTTTAGTGTCTTTGTTTCTCTCTAAGTAAGGAAGTTGTGTGTATTTCCTATTTTAACTCATCGTTAAAAGCTACTTAGAGTTCTATAGTGAGTCACTATATAATATTAAACTACTAGCTAGTATTGTTTTTTCACAACAAATGAAAAATTATTATTAAGGAGTTGGACATCATAATAACCTCACCATATGATGGTATAGGGAAATGTTAATAAAATGGAGTCATAAAATCAATTACAGAAGCTCATAAAATTACTTAGTAATTACTATTGTTATATAGAATTCAATATATTATTAACAAGTAAGAAAATTACTCCCTATACCATGCGTATTAAGAAAGGATCTTCAGTTCAACTAATTGGATATAAAAAATTAGTATTAACAAAATTTTACTCTCGTTGTTATAAATTTGTTGTTTGCAGATATGATAAAGTTTATAACGGCAGCTATTTTTATGCGGACTAGGTGAAAAAATGAACCTTATTGAAAAAAATCACATATTTTTCGCAAAACATATATAAGTTAACAACAGAAATATTATAGAACCATAAAAAAAACAACAACAACAACTACAACAGATAACAACTACAAAACGTGCCAACGCTAAATTTGTCAATTCAACAAACACAAATATTTCAACACAACAACAACTGCAACAAATAACGAATTGCCCAACAGTAAATTCTCAGACGAAATTTAAGCCACACGCGCAGCAAACAAGTGGCCTGATGGTGGGAAACACAACATCAGCAGTTTTCAGTATTTTTATTATTATATTTAGAAGTTTTTAATTGTAAATTCTTGCAGTCAGTTTGAAGAGTTTGATAATAAAGGTTTGTTGCTAAAATTAATTAGCAACATAAAAAAATATTTTTTTTAACTTTTTAATAAAATAAATCCTTAATTGGCGCCCGAGCAGGGACCCTTAAAAAAAGGTCCTTTGTCGTATAAATAAAACCCTCGGAAAAAGGGTTTTCCCGGTAGATTAATTAATAGATCGCGGAAATAGTGCGCCGTAGTAACCTCTTCGGAAAATAAGAGGTAAACCGGAGGTCTCAAAGGAGATCAGCGGCCGTGATATAAACAGTAAGAAACATTTTTTTTAAAATAAGTTTTACAACAATTTGATAAACATAAAAAAACAACCTAATTTAGAAAACATAAAGTGAACTGGAAATAATCAGAAAAGAAAAAAACACAAGAAAAAAAAATTTGAAAAATTAAATCAAATAACAAAAATTTTAAATAAATAAAAAAATTTTAAATTAAAAATTAAAAAATACGAATTAAATTGAAAAACTGAATAAAAAATTTTTTTTGAAATTAATCAAATTAAATAAAAAATTGAAAATAAGAACTAAATAAAATAAATAAGTTGATGAAAAAAAAAAAAAAAACTAAGAATCTGTGAAACTAATTGTCGAGGAAACGTTTTGGCAATTAAAAGCAAGCAACGAGAATCAAAAATCAGGGGAAGTCTGCAATCATCATCCTCTCCATCATCATGTTCCAGATATTAATGTAAGAATATTATTAAGTTCATTATCAATTGGTTTCCTTATTTTAATTTAATTACATTAAGATTTTTTCCATTTTTCAAAACTCGTCCTTACTATCTTGAGTTAGTTGAAATTTTTTCATTAATATTTGTTGTTATAAATTTTATTTCCTGAAATCGGTTTTAAATTTTGTTTTTATCCTTGAACTTGATCGAGATTTGCGAAATAAATACTTTACATTCGATTTTTTTTTTGTCCCTTAATTTCGAAATCATTTAACCGGTATGCCCGACGAAACCATCGACCAGCTGACTGAGAGACTAAGTAGGACACTGACAATGGCACAAACGACCGAGGCATCAGTAGGTTTTACTACACTACAGAAGGAACAGATAGCCCTCATGATAAGGGAGGCTATTGGATCATCGTCCGACCATTTGGCGGATGAGGGGGCCGATCACCCCATAGGTACAGTTACTACCAGGTTGGAGGAACTGGACAAGGTTCCCGACATAGTTAGGTCTTTGAGGGAGTTTTCTGGTAGGCCGGGAGAATTTAACTCTTGGCGAAAGTCCGTGGAGAGGGTTTTGAAGCTCTATGATTCGGTGAGAGGTACCGGAAGGTAACGGGTGATTTTTTAAGAGCTTGATAACTTTTTTTAAAAAAAAAACGCATAAAATTTGCAAAATCTCATCGGTTCTTTATTTGAAACGTTAGATTGGTCCATGACATTTACTTTTTGAAGATAATTTCATTTAAATGTTGACCGCGGCTGCGTCTTAGGTGGTCCATTCGGAAAGTCCAATTTTGGGCAACTTTTTCGAGCATTTCGGCCGGAATAGCCCGAATTTCTTCGGAAATGTTGTCTTCCAAAGCTGGAATAGTTGCTGGCTTATTTCTGTAGACTTTAGACTTGACGTAGCCCCACAAAAAATAGTCTAAAGGCGTCAAATCGCATGATCTTGGTGGCCAACTTACCGGTCCATTTCTTGAGATGAATTGTTCTCCGAAGTTTTCCCTCAAAATGGCCATAGAATCGCGAGCTGTGTGGCATGTAGCGCCATCTTGTTGAAACCACATGTCAACCAAGTTCAGTTCTTCCATTTTTGGCAACAAAAAGTTTGTTAGCATCGAACGATAGCGATCGCCATTCACCGTAACGTTGCGTCCAACAGCATCTTTGAAAAAATACGGTCCAATGATTCCACCAGCGTACAAACCACACCAAACAGTGCATTTTTCGGGATGCATGGGCAGTTCTTGAGCGGCTTCTGGTTGCTCTTCACTCCAAATACGGCAATTTTGCTTATTTACGAAGCCATTCAACCAGAAATGAGCCTCATCGCTGAACAAAATTTGTCGATAAAAAAGCGGATTTTCTGCCAACTTTTCTAGGGCCCATTCACTGAAAATTAGACGTTGTGGCAGATCGTTCGGCTTCAGTTCTTGCACGAGCTGTATTTTATACGGTTTTACACCAAGATCTTTGCGTAAAATCTTCCATGTGGTCGAATAACACAAACCCAATTGCTGCGAACGGCGACGAATCGACATTTCACGGTCTTCAGTAACACTCTCAGAAACAGACGCAATATTCTCTTCTGTACGCACTGTACGCATACGTGTGGTTGGTTTAATGTCCAATAAAGTAAACTGAGTGCGAAACTTGGTCACAATCGCATTAATTGTTTGCTCACTTGGTCGATTATGTAGACCATAAATCGGACGTAAAGCGCGAAACACATTTCGAACCGAACACTGATTTTGGTAATAAAATTCAATGATTTGCAAGCGTTGCTCGTTAGTAAGTCTATTCATGATGAAATGTCAAAGCATACTGAGCATCTTTCTCTTTGACACCATGTCTGAAATCCCACGTGATCTGTCAAATACTAATGCATGAAAATCCTAACCTCAAAAAAATCACCCGTTATTATGCAATACAACACACTATTCGCACAAAAATCGTGGGGGACGCAGACACTGCCTTGGAGTCATATAGGACACCATTGGATTGGCCACGAATAAGAAAATGTCTCGCAATGCATTATTCTGATAAGAGGGACATTGGGACCTTGGAATACCAGATGATGGTATTATGCCAAGGTAACAGGAGCATAACGGAATTCTATCAAGTTGTTTACCAACACCTTTCACTGTTGCTTGACAAGGTCTCTTCCCTGGACCTGGAGGAAAATAGCCTTCACGCTATGACGAACACCTACAGGGAGAAAGCCCTGGACACGTTCGTAAGAGGATTAAATGGAGATTTACCGAAATTGCTAAGTGTGCGTGAACCAACATCTTTGCCACAGGCACTACATATTTGCCTAAAGTTGGACAATATGACTTTCAGGAGAAATTACGCACATGGACAGTCTATCAGGAATAATGTACAGAAGGATAGGATCGGTACGGCAACTTTCGCAACTGGCAGAGTATTTTATCCCGAACTCGCTTATGTTGGTGGAACACCACCCATTAGACCACCTATACCACCTCGACATAATCCCGTTTCAAACTTTAACCGAAATCCAAACTTCCATTCAAACTTTTATCCAACTCAAAATCGCAATCCAAATTTAGGTCATAACCCAAACTTCCAATCTAATGTTAACCCAAATCTCAATCGTAATTTTACTTATAATCATAACCGAAACTTACCTGTAAATTCTGGGTGGAATGCGGGCACTCAAAACAATCCTCAGAATCAACGAGTAGAACCAATGGATGTGGATAAATCAATCCAAACCCACCAGGTCAATTATATGAACAGACCACACAACAATGTAGCACTAAAGAGATCAACAGCCGCGTCCTTTCAGGCTCCAGCGAATAAATTTCAACGGAATTTTCATATAGATACAGATTATATGCCAGAGGTAAATTATTGTGGCTACTATCCACCGGAAGAAGCTGAGGTAAACCATCGTCACGCGAGTGTGGAACCAGAGTACGCTCAAGATTACTTTCAACAAATTCCTGAGGAATTAGCTACTCTTGAAAAACAGGAAGAAGAAACTGATGATGTCCAACTTGCAGTAAATTTTTTAGACTAAACTGTTCCTCATTACCTTATTTCGAAGCAAAAATGGGGAACGACCAAAAATTAAAAATTTTATTGGACACTGGCAGCAACAAAAATTACATCAACCCTAAATTTATAACAAACCCAAAACAAAACGAAAGAAATTTTAACGCAAAATCCGTTAAGGGAGACATTAAAATTACACAACACAAATTTTTGAAATTGTTTGATGATACTCCCATAAAATTTTTCCTTTTACCAGAATTAGAAACATTTGATGCAATATTAGGGAATGATAGCCTGAAGGAATGTTCAGCTGTCATTTATACAGCGGAGGACTATTTCACCATTAGTGGGGATAGGAAAATTCCAATTAAACAATTAATTTCTCAGAATGTTAATAATATTGAAATCAGGACAAACCATCTTTCAGGGAGTCGAAAAAAATTATTGGAAAACATCTTCGATCGCCACAGGAATTTATTTGCGGACCCCGACGAAAGCCTTACGTACACAACTAGGGTGGTAGGTGAGATAAGAACAACAACTGAAAATCCCGTTTATTCTAAAAATTATCCTTATCCAATGGCTCTTAGGAGTGTTGTGGACGATGAAATATCCAAGTTATTAAGGGACCAAATAATCCGACCATCGCGTTCTCCCTACAACTCACCAATTTGGATAGTCCCCAAAAAACAGGATGCATCCGGAAGGGATAAGTATAGAGTTGTGGTAGACTTTAGGAAACTTAATACAGTAACCATCGCGGATAAATACCCCATCCCCGAGATAAACGACGTGCTTTCACATTTGGGAGGGAATAAATATTTTACAGTCATCGATTTAAAGCGTGGTTTCCACCAAATACCCCTTAGGATGGAAGATATAGAAAAAACGGCATTTTCGGTCAACAATGGAAAGTATGAATTCTTGCGACTGCCGTTTGGATTAAAAACTGCTCCATCGATATTCCAACGTGCGCTGGATGACATTTTAAGGGAACACATTGGTAGGAGGTGCTATGTTTATATTGATGATATTATCATCTTCAGCAAAGACGAGGATTCACATTTCAAAGACCTGGAGGCCATTTTCAAAACACTAAATAAGGCTAATATGAAAATACAGCTGGATAAATGCGAGTTTTTCAAGGAGGAAGTCGAATTCCTCGGGTTCATCGTTTCTTATAACGGAATAAAAGCTAACCCAAGGAAAGTTCAGGCAATTGTATAATTCCCCTATCCTAATAATGTGAAGGAACTTCGATCGTTCCTTGGTCTTTCAGGATACTACAGAAGATTCATAAAAGGATATGCGAACATCGCAAAGCCACTGACGAAACTCTTACGAGGAGACGGAGGCTTGATATCCAGAACAGAATCAAGCAGGAGGAAAATTGAACTGGATAATGAAGCGAAACATGCTATTGATAATTTGAAAAACGCCCTAATATCACAGGAGGTGACATTATCGTATCCTGAGTTCCACAAAGAATTCCAGTTAACTACAGATGCATCCAATGTTGCTATCGGAGCAGTACTTAGCCAGGACGACAGGCCAATTTCCTTCATTTCGAGAACATTAACGGGATCGGAGGAAAATTATGCAGCGAACGAAAGAGAAATGTTGGCTATAATCTGTGCCCTAACAAATCTAAGAAACTATCTATACGGATCAGTCAAAGTCATAATTTATACCGACCACCAACCCCTGACTTATGCTTTGAGCAATAAGAATAATAATGCGAAGATGAAAAGATGGAAATCGATATTGGAGGAATACAACTATGAAATGCAGTATAAACCAGGTAAAAGTAATGTTGTGGCCGATGCACTCTCTAGACCCCCTGGAACGAACATCAACTCTCTAACAGGAACAGTGCATAGTAGCGACAGCTCTCCAGAGGAACTCATAGCTAGTGTCGAAGTGCCCATAAATGCATTCAAAAATCAAATCTTTTTGCAAATGGACGATACTCCAGCATAGCAATTCCAAATAATTTTCCCAGGTTATCATAGACATTCGATTACGGAACCGGAATATGATACTGAAAAACTAATTTCCATCTTGAAGAGATACCTTAACCCGTCTGTTATCAATTGCATTAAAACGCCAGAATTTATTATGGGAAAAATTCAAGAAATTTACCCACATCATTTCGGAAATTTTAAAATTCGGTTTACTCAAAATGTTGTCGAAGATATTTTGTCTGAATCCGATCAGGAAACTCTAATTATAGAAACACATAACCGCGCGCATAGAAATGCTGTGGAAAATAAGTTACAGATATTGGAAAAAGCGTACTTTCCCAGCATGTTTTCTAAAATCAAAAGAATATTGAAAATGTGCTCCACATGCAGGAAAAATAAATACGATAGACATCCCAACCAACCGAAATTGAACGCCACACCAATGCCAAACTACCCAGGTCAGGTTATTCATATTGACATTTTTTCAACCGATAGGAAATTGGTATTGACAGCCATAGATAAATTCTCAAAGTACGCCCAAACGAAAATTCTTCAGGGAAAATCAATAGAAGATATTAGGAGACCCTTGAGGGATATTTTGTTTTTCTATGGAGTTCCCAAAACGGTTGTCATGGACAACGAAAAATCATTGAACTCTGCAACCATACTTTTCATGATGAAGGATGAATTGGGTATAGAGGTATTTACAACACCACCATACAAAAGCGGAGCCAACGGTCAAATTGAAAGATTCCATTCAACATTAGCCGAAATTTTAAGATGTCTCAAAGATGAAGGTATTTGCAGGAATTTTGAAGAACTATTGGAAAGGTCTGTTAACGAATATAATCACTCAATACATTCCACAATCGGTAGGAAGCCAGTCGATATGTTTTTCGGGAGGACTGTGGATTTCTCCCCTGGAAGCTATGAAAGAACCAGGGAAAATAACATCACGATGCTGAAAAGGAAACAGGAAAAGGATTTGAACTACCACAACAAAGATAAAAAAGAAGTTAAGCAATACATACCCGGACAAGAGATTTTCGTAAGAATTAATAAAAGATTAGGTACTAAATTAACCGAAAAATTCAAACGTGAACTAGTGAAGGAAAATAGACATTCGGCCGTAGTGACCGAAAGTGGGAGAGTCGTTCACAAAAAACATATAAAGAACTAAATCTTATTACATTTTCTTACAGGTTATTCCTGATGCTTGGATACTCCATAGGTGAGTTCCAGATAATGGATTACTCCAACTCTAGACTAGTCGTGATCAATACAGGAACGGCGAAAATTCAAAACGGTGTGTTCAAACTTGTCCACACGATTGACCTGAGGGAATACGAAGATATGATAGGGAAATTGGAGAACGGAATTGACTTACGCGACAACGATGATAACTCATTATTACCTTACTTATCCTATACCATATCACAAATTAAATCCTGTTTAACCAGACTAAAATCCAAGACGATGGCAAAGAGGTCTCTTGACTTCATTGGCACCGCCTGGAAATGGTTAGCCGGCAGTCCGGACCACCATGATTTCCAAATAATAGAAGATAAAATGAATAATGTTCTAGTTAACAATAATAATCAAATTGTAATCAATCAATTAACAATAGATAAAGTAAATCAACTCTCAAAGGTTACTAATAACATTTCTAAACTATTAGAAAATAAGGATAAAGGTGAAAAATTGTTAGATTTTAAGTATAAACTTGAAATTATTAAAGAGGAACTATCTAATATCGAATATGCCATCCATTGGGCTAAATCAAACATTGTTAATTCATTTATTTTTTCTAATACTGAGGTTAATACTTTGAGAGATATTTTTTACAATGATAATATTCCATTTGGTAATATGGACGAGTTACTAAATTTTTCAACAATTAAAGTCGCCTCGAATAATAATGAAATTGTGAGCGGTGGGGAATTTAGAGGTAGATTTTAACTTTACACTTTGGCGTTTTCATCATGACTTTTATTTTTATTGTCTAAGAAATCTTCGTCACTACTGGATTGAGAAATTGAGTTTTCTGAATCTGCAATTGGACTAACAGCTGAGGTTGATGCAGCTGATACTTCAGAAAATGCTTTATTCTTTCGTGCTTCTTCTTTCTTTTTTCTATCAAGAATTATTTCTTGTTTTTTTTATCAGTTCTTTGTCTTGAGCACCGAAGTACATTTTACGTTTATTTCTCTGATCCACTAGGAAATCACAGACTTTCTTTATTTTTAAAAAGATTCAAAGCATTAGCATGAGCAACATGAAACAGAGAGTCATTTTTGAAAAGAAGTTTTCTTTTTCTTTGCAATTTTGGGATACGACTTTTAATCTTCTTCAACAAAAGCCATTTGTTATGAATTTTTCAAGCTTTTCAATTGCATGAGTTACAAGAATAGTAGGAATGCCAGCTTTTTGCCACACAATCATTACTTCTTCAGTTGTTTTATGACTAGAACTTCTACCTGTTCTAGTTTCTCTTGGATGATAATGAAACTGCTGTAGGACTTGCTTTACTGCTGGTAACTGTTTCAATGTGATTAATGAATTTAAATTTGTAGACCAATAAAAACAAGTAAGAAAATTATAGTCGGTCTAGCCCGACTATACGATACCCTATACCATGGTTAAGTTACCATATCTCTTCGGTCCAACTAATTGGATATAGCAAATAAGCATAAATCAAATTTGAGTGGCATTTTTATTAATATTTTTCGCTGCAGATATGAAAAAGTTCGTATCGGATACTATATTTATATGGGGACTAGGTCGAAAAATGGACCGATCCTGACCATATTTGGTAAAGTCATTTATACTTTGAAAAAATGTATACAAACCAAATTTGAGAAAAATCTGTGCAATATTTTTGTTTTTTAATAGATTTAAGTGAAGATCGGGAAGCAGCTCTGTATGGGGCCTATGACTAAGAATTTTCCTATAGGGAGTATTTTTGAACTACTGATTAATAGATGTAGTAAACACATACAAACCCAATTTGACTGAGATCTATATGATAATTTGGAACTTATGGCAATTTATGTCGATTTCATAGGGGTCATTTTATGGGGGCTAGGTCTGAACATGGACCGATTCTCACCAATTTCAACAGCGTTCATCCCATGGCAGATGGAAGCTTATATACCAAATTTTATCCAAATATATTCATATTTGCGACCCGTAGTTTGATTAAAAGCTTTACATGGACACACAGACGGACGGACGGACGGACGGACGATTCAAAAAGTGATTCTGATTCGATCGGTATAATTAAACATGGGTGTAGGTCAAATATTTTTGGTTGTTACAAACAGCAGCACAAAGTCATTATACCCAAACCACATAGTGGTATAGGGTATAAATATTTTTGATTGGTGAGACGAGTTGCTGAAGCCATTGCAACTAATTCAACCGTCAAATTTTGGCTGTAATAGATATCCTTTAACTTTCAACAATAAAGGCTGAATTATAACTTTTATCTTAATATCTCAATTACATTTATTTTTATACCCTATACCACTATGTGGTTTGGGTATAATGACTTTGTGCTGCTGTTTGTAACAACTAAAAATATTTGACCTACACCCATCTTTAATTATACCGATCGAATCAGAATCACTATCTGATTCGATATAACGATGTCCGTCCGTCCGTCCGTCCGTCTGTGTGTCCATGTAAAGCTTGTAATCAAACTGCAGGTCGCAAATATGAATATATTTTGACGAAATTTGGTATTTGATCTTCCATCGGCCATGGAATAAACGCTATTGAAATTGGTGAGAATCGGTCTATGTTCAGACCTAGCCCCCATACAAATGACCCCTATGAAATCTACATATATTGCCATAGGATCCAAATTATCAAACAAATCTTAGTCAAATTGGTTTTGTATGTATATATTACATCCTTTAATCAGTAGTCTAAAAATGATACCTATTGGACAACTCTTAGTCATAGGCCCCATATAGAGCTGCTTCCCGATCTTCACTTAAATCTATCAAAAAACAAAAATATTGCACTGATTCTACTCAAATTTTGTTTGTATATATTTTTGCAAAATACAAGAGACCTTACCAAACATGGTCAGGATCGGTCCATTTTTGGGCCTAGTCCCCATACAGATATAGCATCCGATATGAACTTTTTCATATCTGCAGCCGAAAAAATTAATAAAAATCCCACTCAAATTTGGTTTATGCTTATTTTCTATATCCAGTTAGTTGGACGGAAGAGATAGGGTTTCTATACCATGGTATAGGGTATCGTATGGTCGGTCCAGACCGACTATAATTTTCTTACTTGTTTCTATATCCAGTTAGTTGGGCCTGAGAGATAGGGTCTCTAAACGCATGGTATAGGGTATCGTATAGTCGGTGTAGACCGACAATAGTTTTCTTACTTGATTTTATTATTGTAATAAATGAAATGAATGCAAATAAACTCTTTTTGATAACAAAAAAATTTTTTAGGCCTGCATTCTAGTCTAAAACTGAAAAATTCACTGAAAATGCTAAAAAGCATAAAATGGCAAGTCTTTGAGCACCCTTTTCCAATAGGAGTAGAAAGCAGAAATTTAAGGAGAAAGATATTATTAGTAAATACGAAAAAGGAGAGGGTGTTTTGGGTTTTACTGAAAAAAAAATTTTTTGAACCAGTCTAATCCTGACCTTATATATGTATATATATACTTTAAACAATATGTAATAAATTTTTAGATTGTTTGTAGCCAATTTTAAATTAATTTTATTATAAATTTAATTCTATATTTCTTTACATATGTTATTAATGTTAAATAGTCTGTAAGGATTATATTTCCATAGAGTAATAAATAAATAAATAATTTTTGGTAAAGTCACTTACTTTTTGCAACAACATATACAAACCGATTTTGAGAAAAATCTGTGCAATATTTTTGTTTTTGCTAGGTTTAAGTGTTCTACGGATTAATGAATGTAATAAACACACACAAACCCAATTCGACTTTGATCTATTTGATAACTTAGTTCTTATGGCAAGTTAAGTCGATATCATAGAAATCATTTGGATGGGGTCTAGATCTGAACATGGAACCCATTTTCACTAATTTCAATAGCGTTTGTCCTATGGCTTGAGTTACGTCCTTTCTAAAATTAGACATCGATATTACAAATAATATTATTTCTCATCTTTATAACTTGAATAATTTTCAAACCTATTATGAAAAAAAAAGTGGTACTTAAATAGAGTAGGTGGCAATAAATTGGAAACTTTTACAAAATTCTAAATTTGTCAATTTTGTATTGTAATAATTTCGCGCTTAGTAATAATTATGATTTTTTTTTGGCAAAATCACGATTTGGTGTGTTCTATATTGGAAGACATTACAAATTAAAAAAAATTACAATTTAAAACAAGTAAGAAAATTATAGTCGGTCTAGACCGACTATATGATACCCTATACCATGCGTTTAGAGGCCCTATCTCATAGGCCCAACTAACTGGACATAGAAAATAAGCATAAACCAAATTTGAGCAGGATTTTTATTAATTGTTTTTGGCTGCAGATATGAAAAAGTTCATATCAGAAAATTGCGACAATTTGTTAATTAAACCTGTAAGAAAAGATAATAAAATAATTAAGACAATATTTAAAAATGTTTTGAAATGTAACGATAAGATATTTGGTATAAAAAATGACTGCAAGAATTATAATAAGATAAGTATTTGTGAAATAGATAATATCTTGGACATCAGTAATTCTGACTGCATCCCAAATCTGCTGAAAAGTAAACCATCCCGCTGCACAACAACCAACGACGAGCATGTGGCACCAGTGGAAGAAATAGATGACAGCATGATATTATTAAACGAATACAAAGGGCAAATTGAAGTAGACAATTCAACAATCAACATGGCTGGTACGTTCATAGTTCATCACCTGAATTCTACAGTACGAATTGGAAATCGAACATACTTAACAACCCAAGTCTCCCTTACTAAACCTTTACCTGCCCTACTGCAACCAAGTAGCTCTAGTATCCAGGAACAAGTGATAACATTGGAAAGAATGGAGGCAGTTAATGTTAACAACTCTCACATAATCGACAAACTGCAAATCGAAAATAAAATAAATCTAACCATCAACATTGGACTGGTAATGACCATCATAATATCAGCTACCATTATCTACTTTATAAGAAGGAAGAAGAGAAATGAAAACCACAAAGATCGAAATAATTCATCCAAAAATAATGTAAAGTCCAATAAAACGGAGCAGAGAATAGAAATTGCAGAGAATGTTCAAATAAGCACCAACCCAAAAACCTCCCTATCATTACCATCAAGAGGTCCCAAAAACAAGAAGATTCATGACCTTCCATTTTTTTGAAATATGGCTATTCATGCGGGGACGCATGAACTTGAAGGGGGAGGAGTTAACAACAGAAATATTATAGAACCATAAAAAAAACAACAACAACAGCTACAACAGATAACAACTACAAAACGTGCCAACGCTAAATTTGTCAATTCAACAAACACAAATATTTCAACACAACAACAACTGCAACAAATAACGAATTGCCCAACAGTAAATTCTCAGACGAAATTTAAGCCACACGCGCAGCAAACAAGTGGCCTGATGGTGGGAAACACAACATCAGCAGTTTTCAGTATTTTTATTATTATATTTAGAAGTTTTTAATTGTAAATTCTTGCAGTCAGTTTGTTGCTAAAGGTTTGTTGCTAAAATTAATTAGCAACATAAAAAAATATTTTTTTTAACTTTTTAATAAAATAAATCCTTAATTTATATGGGGGATTTCATGTCAAGTGCACCAACTTTTGAAACCGATGTCATCCGATCGGGATGAAATTTGCACCAAGGTTAGTCCTATTGGATAGTAGTTTAGACGCAATTTTTCAATAAGATCGGTCCAGATGTCTCTGAGTTAGAGGGGATCATAATTTGACATTTTGGCCAAACAGGTGTTTCTTCTCATCCGTGTAACTTATTACCTATTGTTCTTAGAAAATTTTCTCCTTAAGAGTTTAGATAGCTATTTATTCAATATTTCGGAAAAAAATACTTAAAAAAAATAAAATTTGTAGACTTTTTTTTTGCTAAATTAAAGCATTTTTTTCAAAAAGGGCATTTTTTTTTTCCCATAAGAAAGCTTAGGATTTTTCCTTTAAGAGCTTTTTGGTCGCTTAGTGGGATGGGAGTGGGATATCTATCAAAATAAATGTTTTGTAACTCAAGACAACGGTTTTTCAATTTTTCACAAATGCACTATTTCGAATTTTTTCCTATTTGTGTGTAAAACCTTACAAATAAAACTTATACTGAGAAACTAGACCAATTAACCTTTCCGAAGGTATATAACATACCTAACTAAAATTTTATACCATCGATACTGTAATACCCAGAATATGTTAACCTCAGGAAAAAAATCGCTTTTTTTCTATAGAAATGTTGGAAAATTATTATTTTTTATATATTTTTAATAATAATTAAATTAATGTATAATAATAATAATAATATTAAAAATAAAAAGATAAATAATTTATTAAAATTTAATCTTAATTGCATTAGATCCATTTATATCATAACTATTTTTATACTTAATTTATTGTAGCTGATGAAGTATTTAAGTCTTGTAAATTTTTAAATACCCAGTCCTTCATCCAGCTTTTGTGTCGCCTTTATTTACTGCGTTTTTTTGTCAATCCTTTCTTGGCGTTACTAGGTTCAGCTGTTGATTTCGCTGCTGGTTTATTTGTTGTCTTTGGAAAGAAATCGCATTGAATAGAGGCAGAAAACTTTTTCAACTTGAGTCTTCCATCGACAAGCGGTATAAAATCATGGTATTGAGCGGTGCCATCGATTGTTACCGCAGCATCGAATCTGCTCTTCAGTGTTTTCAATGTTTCCTGATGATCCTCTTTGCTACTAAAAACTATTTTAGTTTCTTTACAATAACTCTTTGCCCAATGGAATAAAGCAGTCGCATCTAAGATGCATTTCTTTTAAGGTTTGCTCCAATACTATCACATGCTCCTTTACCATGAGCAGTAGGATGAAAATGCCACTCAGCTGGCATTCCAAAATCTTTTTCATGGGCCATAAGATTTGCCAAGCTACTTTTGTTTTTAAAATGTTGACGAGCTCCGTCCGAAACGTAGTATACCTTCTTTACTGTAAATTTAGATTTTAGAAATTTTAGTATTCTCTTCTGGTACTCATAAACTGTAACGGTATCATGTTTTAAATCGTCGGATATGATTGCCATACTTTTGTGTTCCAGTTTTTCATCTTTCATTTAGTAAATAATAGTTGCTTGGTCGTTATTGAAGTGGAATGCTTGTATGGCATCCTGAAGAACATATTTATAATTTTCTGCGAAATCATATGAAATAACGAATTCACCAGACTTCAAATGTATCTTCAAATCCTTGAAGAATGACCATTGCTCTTGGACTAAAAAGTCATGGTTTCTCAAGTTTAGCAATCCTGTACACATTTCTTCCACAAAATCATCCACATTTAAAATGATTGTTTTCAATGTGCATCTGTCAGTCTGAATCCAAGAATCAAATTTGACCTCCTCTATATATTCTCGATCTAAAGAGTTGATTAAATTTTCTTTGATGAATGTGGTTTTCGGGCAATTGGTATATTCACCTAAGTGGCAAGAAGTTGTTTCAGTAGGACACATAGTCAATTTAAGGCAATCGCGGTAATCGTGTAAATCTTCTGCCGAATCATCTATTAAATAATTTAAGTAGATTTCGTTCAACATCAGTTTAAGATTTTCATGGTAAATGCAAACGCATACTGTATGAGTTCCGCTGCTTTCTGCCAAAACGCAATATTTTGGACTCATTTGGGTTAATTTCGTGAAGCCAATTCTAACATCCTCGTGTTCAGATTGAAATGTGCAAATAACTCTATCAGGTTACAGATAACCATTCTCTTCTGTTATATTATGAAGGTATGTTACATACCTTCGGAAAGGTTAATTCGTCTAGTTTCTCAGTATAGGTTTTATTTGTAAGGTTTTACACACAAATAGGAAAAAATTCAAAATTGTGCATTTGTGAAAAATTGAAAAACCGTTGTCTTGAGTTACAAAACATTTATTTTGATAGATATCCCACTCCCATTCAACTAAGCGACCAAAAAGCTCTTAAAGGAAAAATCCTAAGCTTCCTTATGAAAAAAAAAAAATGCCCTTTTTGAAAAAAAAGGCAAAAAATGCTTTAATTTAGCAAAAAAAAAGTCTACAATTTTTTTTTTTTTTTTTAAGTATTTTTTTCCGAAATATTGAATAAATAGCTATCTAAACTCTTTAGGAGAAAATTTTCTAAGAACAATAGGTAATAAGTTACATGGATGAGAAGAAACACCTGTTTGGCCAAAATGTCAAACTTTGATCCCCTCTAACTCAGAGACATCTGGACCGATATTATTGTGTCTAACCTACTATCCAATAGGACTAACCTTGGTGCAAATTTCATCCCGATCGGAAGACATCTGTTTCAAAAGTTGGTGCACTTGACATGAAATCCCCCATATACCAAATTTGAAATTATTATATGAAATATTTTTTTTTAGGATGAAGCAAAGGTAGGGAAGTAACTATATATGGGGACTTTGACTAACGGTATGAACTACTGATTGGGAGGTGTAACGAGCACACACAAACCGAGATCTGGTGTAATGGAGATCATAGGGTTAAGTTTTATGGGTGCTAGCGATGCTAACCTAGGGCTTTTCGCGCTAGATTCAAATTTAGCGCCATAAAAAAGCGCTATTTGCACCTTTGAAACTCAACGTGTTAAACACAACTATACATACAGATTTGGACACGTTCCCTTCAAACTTAAATTTTTGATCAAAAAGAAAATAATTGGTTCTCATATTCGTCAGTAAAACAAACATTATATAACAAGACATATAAGGTGATTAACGAAGATGCAGATATGGCAATAAAAATTTCAATTGTAGCACGAACCAAGTGGCTTTCTATAGAAAGACCCCCTAAAGCAATTCTGGACATGTGGCTTGAGTGGAGAACTTATTTTATCGTTGTTAATAAAAAATCGTTTGAGACATGTGCTATGATTCGAAAAATTAAATTTAAACAACGAACTTTTCCCAATTTCATCAGAAGTGCAAAAAGTAAATCTGGCATTGCAAGTTAAAGACTGCGGGCGAATGTTATTAAAAAGTTTAACAAGTAGGATAATTGTACATACGCGTATAGTCGATTATTTCAAGGGTGAGATCAATACTGTTACAGTTATAGGTTACAATTTAAAAAGGACTATTTTGGTAATAGTGTAGAAGAATGCCTGCACAACTAATCGAAGAATCTCTTATTTATGGACTTAAAGGTAAATTGTCATCTAAAACTCTGTAGATGTTATAAATTTTATAAAACAATTTGTAAAAGATAAAAAAGGAATCGAAGAATGCGAACATTGTATCAACTATTTCAAACTACGTAAATGGTTAAAGAGTGATAACACTACTCTATTTTGGATTGATGTACAGAACATCAAAACTCAGTCAATGAATTCTTGTTTTTCTAATGCTTAAATTTTTTACACTTTTGGAAAAAAGTGTAAATAAATGCACATTTTTTTTTGTCTGAAAAGAAAACGGTATAATAACAGTGGGACTGAAAAATAAACAAACTTAATAACGTCTTTTCCACTCCACTTGTTTTGATTTTGTTTTTCGTAAGAGGCAGCTAAATGCGATATTTTTATGAAAATAATTTAAAGTTTTCAAAAATATCAGGCGCTTATCTTAAATGTTCAGGTACAAAAAGTGAACTTAAAGAAATAAATTGTTATTGAATTTCGAAAATAAACACCAAAACAAAAATTTTGTGCACTTAAGAAAAAGGCAGTTAAGTGAAAACTACTGTACGACATTTTGTATTTACTTTGTATGGAAGGTACCACGCCCAATGGTCCGATATCGCCCATTTTTTGTCCGACTACTCGCACTAGTAATAAGTGACCTCAGACGAATTTGCAAAGCTGTCTCTGTCATAGTGCTCGAAATCTATTTATATAAAATTCATTTTCTGTTTGTTTGTTTGTTTGTTTGACCGCTAGACAAATTTTTATTTTTTAACGGATTTCTCTGAAATTTGGGACACACGATCTTTCTACCCCAGGAAATGTCGCCATATGCTTCGTACTGGCTACGCCTACATTTACACCCACTTTTTGTGTACATTTCGTATTCTTTTTTGGTACATTTGTTCGGCACACATTTTTTTAACGGATTTCTCTGAAATTTGCTACGCACGATCTCTGCACTCCAGGGAGGTCGCCATATGATTCTTGCCCGCCACGCCTACTCTTACGGCCACCTTTTATACAAAATTAATTTTCTGTGTTTTTGTATATTTGTTCACTATAGAAATCTTTATTTTTCAAGGGATGTGTCTGAAATTTGGAACACACGATCTCTATACCCCGGGGAAGGTCACCATATGCTTCTTACAGACCACGCCTACTTTTGCGCCCACTTTTTGTATACAATTCATGTTCTGTTTTTTGGTATATTTGTTCGCTATACAAATTTTTATTTTTCAACGGATTTCTCTTAAATTTGGTGCACACGATCTCTATACTCCAGGGAAGGTCACCATATGCTTCTAACAGGCCACGCCTACTTTGCGCCCACTTCTATATATATAAAATTTATTTTTTTCCATTTATTTGTTTCTTTGTTTGATTGCTATACAAACTTTTATTTTTCAATGGCTTTCTCTGAAATTTGAAAACGGGATCTCTCTACTCCAGCGAAGGCCGCATTACATATCTTGCTACGCTTACCCTTACACCCACATTTTTATAAAATTAATTTTTTGTATTTTGGTATATTTCTTCCCTATACAAATTTGTATTTTTCAACGGATTTCTCTGAAATTTGGTTTACACGGGAATAACTTCACGGTGAACATTTTTTCTTAACGAAATAAAAAATTAACTTACTCCCAAATTCATTCTAAAATTTTTACATATTTTTATTTGTGCTGCTGTTTGTAACAACCAAAAATATTTGACCTAGACCCATCTTTAATTATACCGATCGAATCAGAATCACTTTCTGAGTTGATTTAACAATGTCCGTCCGTCCGTCCGTCCGTCCGTCCGTCTGTGTGTCCATGTAAAGCTTGTAATCAAACTGCAGGTCGCAAATATGAATGTATTTTGATAAAATTTGGTACATAAGCTTTTATCGGCCATGGGATGAACGCTATTGAAATTGGTGAGAATCGGCCCTTGTTCAGACCTAGCCCCCATACAAATTACCCATATGAAATCGACATAAATTGCCATAAGATCCAAATTGTCATATAGATCTTACTCAAATTGGGTTTGTATGCGTTCATTACATCCATTAATGAGTAGTCCAAAAATGATCCCTTTGACCCCATATAGAGCTGCTTCCCGATCTTCACTTAAATCTATTAAAAAACAAAAATATTGCACTGATTCTTCTCAAATTTTGTTTGTGTATATTTTTGCAAAATACAAGAGACTTTACCAAACATGATCAGGATCGGTCCATTTTTGGACCAAGTCCCTATATAGATATAGCATCCGATATAAACTTTTTCATATCTGCAGCCAAAAAAATTAATAAAAATCCCACTCAAATTTGGTTTTTGCTTATTTTTTCTATGTCCAGTTAGTTGGGCCTAAGAGATAGGGTCTCTAAACGCATGGTATAGGGTATCGTATAGTCGGTCTAGACCGACTATAATTTTCTTACTTGTTATTTAATGAATTTTGTTAAATATTTATTTTAGTGAAAATTTGCATACTGCATTCAATATATGTCCTACAATAAACGCATTTAAAATGAATATTCTTTTCAATAGCATCGGAACATAGCTCTAGAATATCTGTATGATCTGAAAAATATATTTTGACAATTAAAATAAGTTGGCAACAACTACGCGGCTGCACGGGTGTGGCTGCCAAATCCGCGGAAGCTGACGCGACTCGCTCGCGGATATATGATAAATTTTATCTACATATGTGAAATAATTGCCTGTTGATCAAAATAGGCCACACATATACTATAAGCAGTTTCTTAAAGAAACCTTGTGGCACAATTTTAAACGTCGCATTAGTTTTTCATTTTTGAAACTCCTATGAACTTGACTTCTCTGCTCAGTGGTGATCACTTATTGAATGAAGTATTTCAATTTTTAAAAGTTCTGATTCCTTTAATTTGCAAACCATTCCATTATATTTGATGTTTATAAATAAACTTAAAAAAAGCTTAAAACGGTCTCGCAGCTTATTTTTGAAGCATTTTTGCTGCAGCATCTTATTTTCTTAAATTTAGCATTAAAATAAAAAATGAATTTACTGCCCATAAAAATTTTTGGGGAGAAAGTTCATTTTATTGGGGAATTTGTTCATTGGGGACTAAGTACTCAGCGCCTAGTAAGCATAGTGAAACTTTTTTCAAGTCAAAGATCTTTTTATCCCGGGCAAGCCAGGGTAAAAACAGCTAGTATATAATATTTAGTTATTACTTTGTTTGGGAGGTGCCACGCCCTCTAAGAATATGAAAAAATCTATAGCCTATGTGCATACTTAAGGACCGTTCCAGATATTGGAACCAACATTTTTAAAATCAGACGAGTAGTTACGGAGATTACCTATGATTACATATGATCAGATTTAAATGGCTGTTCATGTGTATTATATAATGTACTCCCTATATTATTTGATTAGCATATCTATTTTTGCGAACTAAATTTTTATTGTAAGTGATGATATTGTAAGTTATGAAAGGTATGTTCAGGTCAAGTATACTTCGTTCTTAAACAAACATCTGCATAAACTCATTGATTAACTAATCATATGATAATCTCCTCGGTATGATAATCGACTCTGCAATAACGACTGTCTTCGTAATATTCTAACTGGAAAAAGTAGCAGTGCAAATCAACTTGAATACATACTGGATCTGGTCAGATCCTTGAATACATCTAGGAACTGTTCATATGTGTAGAACAGCACGTAGAACAGTGCGGTTAAACACATTATCCCACAACTGTGTATGTGGACCACAACAAGATTACATGGTTTCAGGTCGTGGACATTCTCACCAAGATTTGTACCGCTAATACTGGCATAGGAGGAATCTTCATATGCTTTATTAGCGTCATACAACGCGTTGAATTAGTGTTGCTAAATCATGATTTGCTGTCGAAATTAAAGCCTATGATGAAGGAAAGTGTTTATTCATTGCAATCTGCTAATCGATAATAAAACAACTTTACACCTTGACTGCGTCTTGAGAATCTTTTCTTCTCTACCTTCGACGCAGGTAATAATAGTGCGCTCTCGAATAGCAGATTGTTTTTCTAAACTATGACCATAAATACCAAGAAAAATTCATTCCTTGGGGCATTTTTGCACACCCTTCGATTATCAATTTTTTTTTAATACGGGAGACTTATTAACTATAGTTTCTGAGCGCTGGACTCATAATTTCGGTGAAAGAAAAGTAGTTGATATAGATATTGCCATGCCATTCCATCACGTGTGACATGCTGCATTAATACCAAATCTTATTGAATTTGGTGTCGTTTTATATCTCATCCAATGAGTTTCAACTTAATGCAGTGATATCCCATGGTAAAATATAAATAAACTTAACAATCAAACCTTTAATCCTATCTACATTTTCCTAGATGACGGCAAAATTTGTCATTAATTTTCCTTCAATTGTAAGCCAAGCCTTTTGGAGGTTGGGCGCCAAAGGCAAAGAATGACTGACGCATTCAATCAAGACCTGCTGACAACTTCCGAGGGGGGGAGGTAAAGCGAATAGGGGTGATTTTAATGGGCAGAAGACTCAATTTTGTTTTTTACCCATAGCTCCGTGGATTCAGCAACGTAATCGGTATATGGGTGGTAGAGTTATTGATGAATCGGATTCAAAATTATATTCCTGGGAATGAACATGTATTTCAAGTGTTGTAAGAAGCATTCAAGTGTCTTGGTTATCTAAAGCGGTTCAAAAAATAGCTCACTCTTTCTGATCTGCTTAAATTCCATACCACTTACATCCGATCGAAAACGGAATACAATTAATATATATGCGCGGGAGCTTCAAAGTCTATTTTGGAGCTACAGGAACGTGTACAAAGGAGGGCGTTGATGCTCATTAATGGCAGTAGGGTATCCATCATCTATTAGAACATCGTCGTAATGTGAGTTGCGTGACACTGTTATATAGCTACTACCACGGGAAATGTTCTTCTGAGATTACCATACTCATTCCAAGTGCCCGAGATTCACTACGCTTTACCCGCTTCTGTAGCAGTATATTGTGCATTTGACCGCACAACGCATTACACAGAAAATTTTTTTTATCGGTCGAGCTAGCCGCATGTGGAATAAACTCCCTGCATAGGTCTTTCCGGATAGTTACAATCTAATAAAGGTTAACTCTCCGTCTAGCAACACTTCTGGTACCCTTAAACGCATGACAAGGTCCGTAGGGACCTATTTTCTTTGAAAAAGACATTTTAAAATTTTTGTTTTGTTATTTTATTATTGTTTATTAATTAAAGTGTTAATAAATAAATTAAAATATTTTTATACCCTCCACTCCAGTGTGCAGAGGGTATATATAAGTTTGTCATTCCGTTTGTAATAATTACAAAAAAAAATCTGGACCCCATAAAATATATATATTTGTGATCCTTATAACAAGCGGAGTTGATATAGCGATGTCCGTCTGTCCGTCTGTCCGGCTGTCCGTCTGTCCGTCTGTCCGTCTGTGGAAATCACGATGACGGCTTCAATCGGGCAACTAGGTTGATCGTTGGTATAAAAAATAATTCACTAACATCCTGAAAAGTTTGCTATTTAAAATCGACCAAATCGGTTTATCTGGTCCCGAGAATTGAACGATGGAGTAAAAAAAGTCTTGAAAAAATATGATTTGACTATGTTGTTCTTGTCACGATAACGTTCTTAATAGGACAGCTAGGGCACTTGTTGTTAGTGAGAATGATACACCAACATCACGAGAAGGTTTCTGTTTTTTAAATCGTGACAATAGGTTTCATAGGTGCCGACAAATCACTGAAAAGGTAAAAAAATATGATGTTTTCCTATATTGTTATTCTAAATTTTGTATTTTGTCACAGCTGTACTTGTTGTTGTTATGGTCGTTGTGGTAGTATATAAAAATTCACCAATATCAACATTTTATGGTGTAATATTTAAGTTAATTAATTAATAAAAGAAACTATATAAAATCAATATCAATATTCTGCGATTTTTATAAGATCACAAAATATTACAAATTGATACATACAGACTACTGTTGCAAATATCAAAATACTATAAATAACATATATATATTCTGTATATGTATTTAGATAATAAGCGCATATTAAAAATAATAAAATATAAATTATTTTATTTATACAAAATATTGCAATTTTTAGGGTTGCAAAAAATAGAATGATTTTAAGGGTTCTACTTTTAGTACATACTTGCATCCAAAAGTAGTATTGAAACCATAAAATTCTACCCTGTTAAAAATTGGTGTTTAAAAAAAATTTTTTTTCTCAGATGATAATAAATGTCAATAATATTTAATTATAATACATTTTTAAAATTTATTATTTAATGTTTGGCGCAGGCAAACGCCATTCCCGGACTACCGAGAATTTAATGCATGATTTATTCCGCATTAGGAATAATCGCGAAGCTCAGCTCAATCAAAGTGCAATGATTAAGCCTCGCTCTGGGAAACATATATTCATTCATTTCTTAGCACAAACCGAACTTCTTATGGCACATTAAAAATAAACTAATTGAGAAGTACAATTCATCATTACGCTGTATTATAATACTATTTTCTTATTTTACTACTAGCTAGTAAACAAAGTGATCGTATCATTGTAAACGAAATAGAATTGAAATTGTGTGCAGATTTGTTTTACTTAAAAAACTGTTTCTACAGATAGTGAATAAAATCCCAGTAAACAATTTAAGCAATAAGTGATCATGTGGAGTCTTTTTTGACTCCTCTGTGCTATTAAAACAGTCATAAATGCGCTCTTTTGCTGATCACAAAATATTCTTTTGTGGGGAGGAAATATTACCTTACCCCCGACTCATCTTGAGAACCTTTTTATCCAATATTCTGATTAATTTCGACTTATTTTTGAGTCATATTTAATGTCATTTTTCTATAAATCACTTTTTAAGCGTAAGCAAAAATCATTTCTTAATCTTTTTCTAATACCGCATGTGATTAATCAGTTTTTAATCATCAAAAGTGCTCGAAGAAGACAAAGTAAGATGATTTTTGTTAAAACAATCTTCGAAGTGATTACTGGGATATCGTATATTTTTGTTTACACACACATAT
The DNA here is from genome assembly GCA_963682025.1 of Cordilura impudica. Taxonomy (NCBI): domain Eukaryota; kingdom Metazoa; phylum Arthropoda; class Insecta; order Diptera; family Scathophagidae; genus Cordilura; species Cordilura impudica. Next base: position 213,814,179 of record OY821517.1, on the reverse strand, counting down.
ACATAATGGCACCAGTTAGCCGAACTCTCTCATGAAACACATAGACGACAGCGGCTACACGATTACAGCCTGTCAAAAATAAAATACACACGTTTATATGAAAACGATTATTTTGACACCAACACAGCTACACGACTACATGACCACTTTTGCTGCTGTAGTCAACTTAGGCTAATTTCTGTTTTTGTTGGCTACAAAATAAAAATAGTGTTGACAATATAACAAAATATGTAAAAGATATTAGTGCTATGAAATATTTTATTTTGTTGAAAAAATTAATCGCAAAATGAAATGCTATAATAATTCTATTAATAAGTAAATTTATTTATTTATTTTTACGTTATAATAATGCATTATAAATAAGTAATATATTTAAGACAATTTTATATAGAATCATACATGTTTTTGTACCCTCCACTCCAGTGTGCAGAGGGTATATATAAGTTTGTCATTCCGTTTGTAATAATTAGAAAAAAAATTCTGGACCCCATAAAATATATATATTTGTGATCCTTATAACAAGCGAAGTTGATATAGCGATGTCCGTCTGTCCGTCTGTCCGTCTGTCCGGCTGTCCGTCTGTCCGTCTGTGGAAATCACGATGACGGCTTCAATCGGATAGCTAGGGTGCTCGTTGGTATAAAAAATGATTCACTAACATCCTGAGAAGTTTGCTGTTTAAAATCGTCCAAATCGGTTGATCTGGTCCCGAGAATTGAGCGAAGAATTAAAAAAAGTCATGAGAAAATATGATTTGAATATGTGTTCTTGTGATAACGCCCTCAATAAGGCAGATAGGGCGCTTGTTTTTAGTGAGAATGATTCACTAACATCATGAGAAGGTTCCTGTTTTTAAATCATGAGAATGGGTTTCATAGGTGCCGAGAAATCACTGAAAAGGTAAAAAAAAAATATGACGTTTTCCTATATTGTTTTCCTAAATTTTGAATTTTGTCATAGCTGTGCATGTTGTTTTTGTGGTCGTTGTGTTAATAATATAAAAATTCATCAATATCAATATTTTTTGGTGTAATATTTAAGTTAATTAATTAATAAAAGAAACTATATAAAATCAATATCAATATTCTGCGATTTTTATAACATCACAAAATGTTACAAATTGATACATACTACTGTTACCCATATCAAAATACTATAAATAATATTCATATATTCTGTATATGTATATCCATAATAAGCGCATATTAAAATAAATCGGTATTTTATTTTATTTTTACAAAATTCTGAAATTTTTAGAGTTGAAAAAATAGTATGGTTTTAAGAGTTGTATTTTTAGAACATGTATAAACCCTGCATACTTCCATTCAAAAGTAGTAGGTAGGTAAACCATAAAATATTTATTTACCCTGTAAAAAAATTGGTGGTTAGAAAAATACTATTTTTTGTCAGATGTTAATTACAATAAATTTTTAAAATTTGTTATTTAATGTCGGGACGGAGGCAAACGCCATTCCCAAAATTTTGTTTCAACAGTTATCCACATTAAGAATAACCGCGGAGCTCAGCTCAATCAATGTGCAATGATCGAGCCTTGCCCTGGGAAACATGCATTTATGCTTTTCTTAACACAAACGCCATTCCCAACTACCAAAAATTTTTGACACGAGCTATTCACATTATGAATAGTCGCGGAGCTCAACTTAATCATACTGCAATGATTAAGCTTCGCCCTGGGAAACATATATTCATGCTTTTCTTAGCACAAACCGAACTTCTTATGGCACATTAAAAATAAACTAATTGAGAAGTACAATTCATCATTACGCTGTATTATAATACTATTTTCTTATTTTACTAGTAGCTAGTAAACAAAGTGATCGTATCATTGGGAACGAAATAGAATTGAAATTATATGCAGATTTGTTTTACTTAAAAAACCTGTTTCTACAGATAGTGAATAAAATCCCAGTAAGCATTTTAGCAATAAATGATCATGTAGAGTCTTTTTGACTCATATGTGCTATTAAAACAGTTATAAATGCGCCCTTTTGCTAATCACAAAATATTCTTTTGTTGGGATTAAATATTACCTTACCCGCGAATCTTCTTGAGAGCCCTTTTTATCCGCTTTTCTGATCAGTTTCGTCTCATTTTTGAGTCTTATTTAATGCAATTTTTCTATAAATCACTTTTTAAGAGAAAGCAAAAATGATTATCTAGTCTTTTTCTAATAGCGCATGTGATTAATCAGTTTTTAATCATCAAAAGTGCTCGAAGAAGACACAGTAAGGTAATTTTTGTTAAAACAATCTTCGAAATGATGACTGGGATATCATATATTTTTGTTAACACACAAACATATGCATAGCAGCACGAGTAAACCGAACTCTAATTGGCTTCTTATATGTATACAGCCGAACAAAAATGAAAATACTCACCAAAGAGTAAAGTAAGCAACAATTTCATTCAGTCTTATGGAAGCTTTTGAACAAAGCAGGTCTACGTTGCGTTGTCTTGTGAATTTTTGCATTGTGTTTTAATAGGAAATCTCTAGGCTTATGAAAAAAATTCCCTTTTTTCCCTACACTACTTTTTTTTAAATTTTTTTTTAATTTGTACATTTTCAATTTCAATTATGTAAAAATAACATAAAAACAAAGAAAAAAAATATAAAAAATAAGATAAAAATATCATGAGAATTACATAAGAATAATATAAAAAACATACAGATATTATAAAAAAAAATTTTTGCAATTCTGTATAATTCATCTTTTTGATATGATTAGATGTTCATTTAAAATTTACACAATTAAAGGTGTGTTTACACTATGTATATTTTCCATATGTAAATTCAGTTTTACGATCCATACGTAATTCGGCGTGTGTGTCAAAATTGGCGTTTTACATACAATTCATCATTTTTGCGATCAAACGTACATATGTATTTCCGTATGACATAACCTCTAAATGTAAACAACAGCTGATTTAATTTGTGAATTTACAAAAATAAAGTAATATATTTTATATATTTTTTAATTGTTAATTAATATTAAACAATTTATTTTTCTTTCAATATTTATCTTTATAATTTACTCTGTTTTTCTTTCGCCACAAGCAGTATTGTATTTTCATATGGTTTTCATGCCAAAATAGAACCTGCTCTAATTGAGAAATTTACATATGTCTTGCCAAATGTGTTGTACATAAACAATTTTTGAAAGGGTTCACACTATGTGTACAAATTGCACGTGCTAAAACAATAAGAAAAACAAAAGCAAAACACATAGTGTGAACGCAGCTTAATTAAAATGGCTTGCAAATGAGATGTTACAACTCAAACGGAATATTTGTTCTTGGTTTTCAGTGTTGCCGTTTTAGCTTTTTAGTTGCTAGATTTAGCAACTTTTTTTTGTCGTTTAGCATCCAAAATTTATCAAAAGATGCTAGATGCTAACTTAGAATCTTTTATTAATAAAAAGTTGCTTTTAGCATCTTTTTTGATATATTTTTTTTTTTTTTTCATTATTTTTGAATATATAATTTTAATGGTATTGATATGTTTTTATTTCTCAAAGTGTAGTACAGTAATTTTGTGTACTACTCCATTTACCACTCTGCTCGTTTCTTTCAACAAATATAACAAAACATTTTGAAATAGAAGAATGTAAACAACAACAACAGTTTTTAATGAATTAGAAAGTCGATTGCCAAAAAATATTATTGTATTAAAAAAACGCCAAAATTTTCAATACAAAACACATTAAATCGGGTAAAAGAACAGATAACCAATATATTAGAAGAGTTTAAATTTATATCATCTGAAACAGAAAAAATTCAAATCCAATGGAGTTATATCACAGAACAAAACTGGGATACAACACTGAATACAACCTCTTTATGGATTGAAAAATTCTATTGGCGAAAATCCATTTTAGGAGTTATCAATATTTGTATTGTCTATATTACTTTTGTCTTTCTCAAAAGCCGAAGTTGAACGTTTGTTTAGTTTAATGGTTTTAGTTAAAAGCCAACTTCGAACAGAATAAAATCCGAGTTGTTATGTTCTGTAATACGTATAAAAGAAGGGTTGAAATTGAAAAATCGGTGCTGTCACACTTACAATATACCGAGCGATGTCGATGATAAGAGTCGATCGTCAGAAAAATATCAGAGCAAAGAAGAACTTGAAGATGAAGACATCACAGAAATGTTAGATTCCATAAACCAATTATTCTAATATAATCGTATCTTTTGATAATGTAATTTCTGTTATATTTTAAATAAAAAAAAATCCCTCTAAAATTAAAAAAATATTTAATTTAAGTTTAAAATAAACTCAATTTGATGTTAATAAAAATTTCAGATGAAATCCAAAATAATTTTAATTAAAATTTAAAAAATATAAATCTAAACATATGTTTTATATTAATTTTTCGATTTAAAAACCAAAGAATTTATTAATAAGTATATAATTTTTCAATATAAAGGTAATGAAATTTGAAAAAAAAATTTAGCATCTTTTTTTTAGACTCCAGTACGTTTAAGCATTTTTAGCATCTTTACAATTTCAAATTATGGCAATACTGTTGGTTTTAAAAGATTTTTTATAACAGTCGTTATAAGCATGTATACTTAGATCTGATTTATCGCATTTTAATATATTTTCAAAAGCCTTGCATCCGCATTTATAGTCGTCACCTTTGACCTGCTCCAGCCATAAATTAGCTTCTCGTCTCTTTATGTTCTGTATTTCTTTGATGTGTTTTCAGCATCATCGAAAAACGAATCGGACATTTTTCTAAAATTAATTATGCTTCTAAAATTAATTATGCTTTTAAAATTAATTATGTTCAAATTTATAATATTTTAATGTAATGCACAAAAAAGTGTTTTATACTTGTCATTGTTATTAAAGAATCCACATATTTACTCCCTTCATATTATAGAGTTATTACCAGATTTAAAAAGACTTTAAAGTTTAAAATTGAAAAAAATTATGCGATATTTAACAAATACATTCAAAGTAGTTTTGACTGAAATTTTTGGCAGTTTTAGTTTTGCCTTGTATCAGTAAAATATTCAGATATTAACTAAAAAAAAAAACAATTTGTTGTTTTCATCTTAATTATCTTAATTAATTTAAAGACACAAAGATAGATTTAATACAATAAAAAGAAGAAAGAGTTGAAAGTTGATCTATGCGGACTCACAAATGTGCCCTATACTAATAGGTCTGGAAAATTGAAAAGGATTGTAAAAAATAAAATGCACCTTTATATTAAAAAATTTAAATTAAAAAGAAAATTACAAAATAAACCATTTACCTGGTTAAACTTAATATTGTTTGTAATTATCTGGATCAGGTTAGTATTTAAAATGGGATAAATCGGGTGTCATTGTGCCAATTTATGACCTAAAATATGTAGACACCTCTATAAAATGCTGAAAATTCAGAGCATTTGTTGTAATAATTCAGTAATAGGTTTATCAAAGTGTTTACATATTCAAATATTTTATATACATTTGTTACAAATAGTGCAAGAAGTCCAGATATTAATGTAAACGTAAAACCCAGGTGGAGGGTATCAAAGATTCGGCATAGCCGAATTTAACACTCTTACTTGTTTTTTCTTATCGCATAACACAGAATGAGATTCATTTATTTGTCTTATTTAATTACTTAGTCATCAACCAGCAAAAATTCTTCACAATCAAAAAGCGATTTTTTTATTGTGAATAAATTAGTATTTCCGAAAAGAAAGTAAAAAAAAAAGATTTACTTACGTGAAAATCCAAAAATATGTGTATTATAATAAATCTGTGTATTATGACAGGTATTAAACATAGAAACAAGTGATCATAACAAAAGACAAAAATACTTCTTAATTACCATATCGCGCAAAAACGGTTATTTCTGTAGTAAAATTATTAAACTTTTGATTAAAATAATTGCGAACGGAAAAAAAGGAAGAATAGCCTTAAATATATGATTAAAAAACTTAATTTTTAAATAACACAAAAGAAAAAAAAAAAGTAACAAAATTAAAAAAATTCTTCGAAATCGTCGTCATCGGCAGTATGAGGTCTTTCAGCGTGGGTCTGATGCACGTAAGTTTGTTTAACACTTTGTTTTTTTATCCAACCAATATGATCGATTTTGGTATAACATACGATCAATAGTGATGGGTGCTTGAGGTGCTTGGGTGCTTCCTAATAAAGTGAATTCGCCGCGTTCC
>OY821517.1:213803944-213807782 GCA_963682025.1 Cordilura impudica | reverse complement strand
TTTTTAATTTTTAATTTTTAATTTTTAATTTTTAATTTTTAATTTTTAATTTTTAATTTTTAATTTTTAATTTTTAATTTTTAATTTTTAATTTTTAATTTTTAATTTTTAATTTTTAATTTTTAATTTTTAATTTTTAATTTTTAGTTTTTAATTTTTAATTTTTAATTTTTAATTTTTAATTTTTAATTTTTAATTTTTAATTTTTAATTTTTAATTTTTAATTTTTAATTTTTAATTTTTAATTTTTAATTTTTAATTTTTAATTTTTAATTTTTAATTTTTAATTTTTAATTTTTAATTTTTAATTTTTAATTTTTAATTTTTAATTTTTAATTTTTAATTTTTATTTTTAATTTTTAATTTTTAATTTTTAATTTTTAATTTTTAATTTTTAATTTTTAATTTTTAATTTTTAATTTTTAATTTTTAATTTTTAATTTTTAATTTTTAATTTCTAATTTTTAATTTTTAATTTTTAATTTTAATTTTTAATTTTTAATTTTTAATTTTTAATTTTAATTTTTAATTTTTAATTTTTTATTTTTAATATTTAATATTTAATTTTTAATTTTTAATTTTTAATTTTTAATTTTTAATTTTTAATTTTTAATTTTTAATTTTTAATTTTTAATTTTTAATTTTTAATTTTTAATTTTTAATTTTTAATTTTTAATTTTTAATTTTTAATTTTTAATTTTTAGTTTTTAATTTTTAATTTTTAATTTTTAATTTTTAATTTTTAATTTTTAATTTTTAATTTTTAATTTTTAATTTTTAATTTTTAATTTTTAATTTTTAATTTTTAATTTTTAATTTTTAATTTTTAATTTTTAATTTTTAATTTTTAATTTTTAATTTTTAATTTTTAATTTTTAATTTTTAATTTTTAATTTTTAATTTTTAATTTTTAATTTTTAATTTTAATTTTTAATTTTTAATTTTTAATTTTTAATTTTTAATTTTTAATTTTTAATTTTTAATTTTTAATTTTTAATTTTTAATTTTTAATTTTTAATTTTTAATTTTTAATTTTTAATTTTTAATTTTTAATTTTTAATTTTTAATTTTTAATTTTTAATTTTTAATTTTTAATTTTTAATTTTTAATTTTTAATTTTTAATTTTTAATTTTTAATTTTTAATTTTTAATTTTTAATTTTTAATTTTTAATTTTTAATTTTTAATTTTTAATTTTTAATTTTTAATTTTTAATTTTTAATTTTTAATTTTTAATTTTTAATTTTTAATTTTTAATTTTTAATTTTTAATTTTTAATTTTTAATTTTTAATTTTTAATTTTTAATTTTTAATTTTTAATTTTTAATTTTTAATTTTTAATTTTTAATTTTTAATTTTTAATTATTAATTTTTAATTTTTAATTTTTAATTTTTAATTTTTAATTTTTTATTTTTAATTTTTAATTTTTAATTTTCAATTTTTAATTTTTAATTTTTAATTTTTAATTTTTAATTTTTAATTTTTAATTTTTAATTTTTAATTTTTAATTTTTAATTTTTAATTTTTAATTTTTAATTTTTAATTTTTAATTTTTAATTTTTAATTTTTAATTTTTAATTTTTAATTTTTAATTTTTAATTTTTAATTTTTAATTTTTAATTTTTAATTTTTAATTTTTAATTTTTAATTTTTAATTTTTAATTTTTAATTTTTAATTTTTAATTTCTAATTTTTAATTTTTAATTTTTAATTTTTAATTTTTAATTTTTAATTTTTAATTTTTAATTTTTAATTTTTAATTTTTAATTTTTAATTTTTAATTTTTAATTTTTAATTTTTAATTTTAATTTTTAATTTTTAATTTTTAATTTTTAATTTTTAATTTTTAATTTTTTATTTTTAATATTTAATTTTTAATTTTTAATTTTTAATTTTTAATTTTTAATTTTTAATTTTTAATTTTTAATTTTTAATTTTTAATTTTTAATTTTTAATTTTTAATTTTTAATTTTTAATTTTTAATTTTTAATTTTTAATTTTTAATTTTTAATTTTTAATTTTTAATTTTTAATTTTTAATTTTTAATTTTTAATTTTTAATTTTTAATTTTTAATTTTTAATTTTTAATTTTTAATTTTTAATTTTTAATTTTTAATTTTTAATTTTTAATTTTTAATTTTTAATTTTTAATTTTTAATTTTTAATTTTTAATTTTTAATTTTTAATTATTAATATTTAATTTTTAATTTTTAATTTTAATTTTTAATTTTTAATTTTTAATTTTTAATTTTTAATTTTTAATTTTTAATTTTTAATTTTTAATTATTAATTTTTAATTTTTAATATTTAATTTTTAATTTTTAAATTTTAATTTTTAATTTTTAAATTTTTAATTTTTAATTTTTAATTTTTAATTTTTAATTTTTAATTTTTAATTTTTAATTTTTAATTTTTTATTTTTAATTTTTAATTTTCAATTTTTAATTTTTAATTTTTAATTTTTAATTTTTAATTTTTAATTTTTAATTTTTAATTTTTAATTTTTAATTTTTAATTTTTAATTTTTAATTTTTAATTTTTAATTTTTAATTTTTACTTTTTAATTTTTAATTTTTAATTTTTAATTTTTAATTTTTAATTTTTAATTTTTAATTTTTAATTTTTAATTTTTAATTTTTAATTTTTAATTTTTAATTTTTAATTTTTAATTTTTAATTTTTAATTTTTAATTTTTAATTTTTAATTTTTAATTTTTAATTTTTAATTTTTAATTTTTAATTTTTAATTTTTAATTTTTAATTTTTAATTTTTAATTTTTAATTTTTAATTTTTAATTTTTAATTTTTAATTTTTAATTTTTAATTTTTAATTTTTAATTTTTAATTTTTTATTTTAATTTTTAATTTTTAATTTTTAATTTTTAATTTTTAATTTTTAATTTTTAATTTTTAATTTCTAATTTTTAATTTTTAATTTTTAATTTTTAATTTTTAATTTTTAATTTTTAATTTTTAATTTTTAATTTTAATTTTTAATTTTTTATTTTTAATATTTAATTTTTAATTTTTAATTTTTAATTTTTAATTTTTAATTTTTAATTTTTAATTTTTAATTTTTAATTTTTAATTTTTAATTTTTAATTTTTAATTTTTAATTTTTAATTTTTAATTTTTAATTTTTAATTTTTAATTTTTAATTTTTAATTTTTAATTTTTAATTTTTAATTTTTAATTTTTAATTTTTAATTTTTAATTTTTAATTTTTAATTTTTAATTTTTAATTTTTAATTTTTAATTTTTAATTTTTAATTTTTAATTTTTAATTTTTAATTTTTAATTTTTAATTTTAAATTTTTAATTTTTAATTTTTAATTTTTAATTTTTAATTTTTATTTTTTAATTTTTAATTTTTAATTTTTAATTTTTAATTTTTAATTTTTAATTTTTAATTTTTAATTTTTAATTTTTAATTTTTAATTTTTAATTTTTAATTTTTAATTTTTAATTTTTAGTTTTTAATTTTTAATTTTTAATTTTTAATTTTTAATTTTAATTTTAATTTTTAATTTTTAATTTTTAATTTTTAATTTTTAATTTTTAATTTTTAATTTTTAATTTTTAATTTTTAATTTTTAATTTTTAATTTTTAATTTTTAATTTTTAATTTTTAATTTTTAATTTTTAATTTTTTATTTTTAATTTTTAATTTTTAATTTTAATTTTTAATTTTCAATTTTTAATTTTTAATTTTTAATTTTTAATTTTTAATTTTTAATTTTTAATTTTTAATTTTTAATTTTTAATTTTTAATTTTTAATTTTTAATTTTTAATTTTTAATTTTTAATTTTTAATTTTTAATTTTTAATTTTTAATTTTT
>OY821517.1:213731444-213798944 GCA_963682025.1 Cordilura impudica | reverse complement strand
TAGATTTAAGTGCAGATCGGGAAGCAGCTCTACATGGGGCCTATGAGTAAGGGTTGTCCCATAGGGACAATTTTTGGACTACTCATTAATGGATGTAATAAATGTATATAAACCCAATTTGAGTACGATTTATATGACAACTTGGATCTTATGGCAATTTATGTCGATTTCATAGGGGTCATTTGTATGGGGGCTAGGTCTGAACATGGACCGATTTTCACCAATTTCAACAGCGTTCATCCTGCGACCTGCAGTTTGATTAAAAGGTTTACATGGACACACAGACGGACGGACGGACGGACAGACGGACACACGGATGGGCATCGTTAAATCGAATCAGATAGTGATTCTGATTCGATCGGTATAATAAAAAATGGGTCTAGGTCAAATATTTTTGGTAGTTACAAACAGCAGCACAAAGTCATTATACCCAAACCACATAGTGGTATAGGGTATAAAAAACACGTCGCGAATAGAAACTTTTCATTGAAAACTGAAAGTCAAATTGGAGTTTAAGCTTCATACGAGTAGTAGCATGCACATAATTAATTTTTACTCTAAATATTTAATATAATTTTATTCTTTTTTTAATAAAATTTTTAAAAAAATACTATATACGCATGATGATTTTGAAAAATATTTAGACGAGCAGGAGGAGTCCAAGTGTCGTTGCTAAAATTTAGTACAAAGTAGCGGTGATACAGAAATAACAGTCTTAGCTGCATTTATTATAGACTTTTACCAGGCATTTAAGTAGGTAGAGAAATTGGAACGTTCTTCAGATTTAGCTAAAAATATGCAATTCCAAAGTACCCTGAGATTATCCAGAGTAGTATTATCTTCTGCACTCAGAATCGTCAGATCCGATATGAGAGCATAAATGAAACCAGATATTTTATTGAGGCAATCATATTTCAAAAGACAAGATTTTTTGAAGTTTTTGAAGTTTTGTTATTTTAAGTTTCCGAGGTTAGAGTATTTTTATTAAAAGAATTAATAAAAATAAATAAAATATTTAAATTACCAACAACATAATTATAATTGTTTTTGGAGATTTGGAGTAGGAGTCGGAGTCGTACCTTAAAAATTTCAGCGATTGGAATCGGAGTCGGAGTTGGAACTTTTTTGACGACTCCACAGCCTTGGTTAATAGAGTCCTTGATACACGGTTCTCAAGTTTGGCTTAGAGGCCAATACATGGGTATATGTGGTCTTTTAATTTCAACATCCACATTTGATATACTTATAATTTAATTTCAATAATACACAATATGTTTTGAGTCTTTTACAACGCCACATGATTTCCAAACGTTGTATTGTACTTGGCTTGATATGCGTGGGTTTACCAGTTGTTTTTTTTTTATTTATCACCTTGTGTATAATTTGTTGAACCCAAATTTTGTTTCTTTTTTGTTGTTGTTCGGTTAGGTGTGCGTGTAGTTTCTTCGTGTACATTTGATATCTATCTACCGGCCATTCAGCCAACACGATCAAGGTGTTCAAGTGATACACTATTATTGTCATAATTTTACACTAATTTATCCAATTAGGATGTTTATCATATAATTATATTATACTCTGCAGATGAAAGTTAATTTACTTTGTTGATAATTTTATTTAGGGGAACACTTTGTTTTTTTGTCAAATCTATTACTAAAATATAACATGTATTTATTTATATTCGTACCATACATATAAGTCTATTCGTTACAGTTAAATTATGTTTAGTTGCGAAAATCATAACTTTTGAACCAATTGAGATCATCAAATTAGTTAAACGGCATATCTATAATATTAATAGGCTAGGCGATTTCATGTAACTGATGTTTCCTTCTACCGTTTTGTCCCGATTTTGACCAAACGTATGTTATTTGAAAGGCATTCCTTTTTGCCGATGAGCAGATTTACAGATTTTTAAATTTTTTCCTTTATTTTGAGTAAATTGCATTTAAAGTTGCTACTAACACATACATAAAATTATAAAGGGTCCGCCATCTAACGTTTTTTTTTCAACTATTGCTTATTTCGTGAATGGTAACACTTAGCTCATATCTGATTTGACAGATAATTAGTTTTATCCTTCCGCTGAACGAATATGTTGTGTATACGCTTGAACAACGCTGGGAAATATTGCGACATTACTTTGAAAATCATGGTAATGTTGCAGAATGTGTGCGAAAATTGCGTACGGATTTTGGAAGAAGAGAAGCACCGTCAGCTCCGTATGTTCGTTATCTTGTGAAAAAAGTGAAAGAAACTGGCATTCTCATCGACAAACCAAAGCGTGAAAAGCCAAAAACAGTGCGTACACCCGAGAATATTGCTGCTGTGGCAGAAAGTGTGCGTGAAGCGCCATCAACATCAATTCACCGTCGTTCTCAAGAATTGAACATTTCGGAGGCATCATTGAGACGAATTTTGTATAAAGACCTTGGTATGACGCCATACAAAGTCCAATTGGTTCAGGAGTTGAAGCCAACTGACCATCCAATGCGTTTTCGCTTCGCTAAGTGGGCCTGAGATCGACTTACAGAAGATGCCGATTTTGCCAAAAAAATCATCTTTTCAGATGAAGCTCATTTTGATCTTGGCGGGTATGTAAACAAGCAAAATTGTCACATTTGGGGCACAGAAAACCCGCACGCATACATTGAAAAGCCGATACACCCAAAACGAGTCACTGTTTGGTGCGGATTTTGGTCCAGAGGCATAATTGGGCCATTTTTCTTTGAAAATGAGCAAGGAGTGGCCGTTACAGTCAATGGCGATCGTTATCGGGCCATGTTGAACGAATTTTTGTTCACAAAAATTGAAGAGGAGGATATTGGCAATATTTGGTTTCAACAGGACGGCGCTACGTGCCACACAGCCAAAGCTACACTCGATGTTTTGCGCCCTGTTTTTGAAGAACGCATTATCAGCCGCAGAGTTGATGTCGTTTGGCCACCTCGGAGCTGCGATTTGACACCGTTGGACTACTATTTGTGGGGTGCCCTCAAAGATAAGTGTTACGCCAACAAGCCAGAGACAATTGACGCTTTAAAGGACAATATTCGTGAAGCCATTGGTGAAATACAGCTGCTTAATAAGCTGTTATTAAGAAAAAATCGGAAAAACAGTATTCATAAACACAAAATAGCTTATCAAACGTTTAATAAACGTTTGTTAAATATGAAATTTTTATTGTAGGCTTTACCCTACTTTAAACCTTTAATGAAATGACATTTCTCAATGTTTAGTTACATTAATTGGTCTAGTTAAAATAAAATTACCATTTTTGTTATTATTTCAATAAAAAATAGATATATGTTTTAAATAAATAAAAAAAAAATGGAATTGATTAATTTAATTGGAAGAATTGGTAAGAATAACAAATTCTACACCTTCTAGTTTTTTATACTGTACCTAATTAAAATGAAGTCATCATCTTCTTACCATTCAGGACCAGGTATGCTATCATTTTTTTTACGGAAATTAACCCACTAACTACTGTTTTCATAATATTATGAAAATTTTTGATAAAAATTTTCTGCGGCGCTTAAAAAGAACTGAAAAAATATATAGAGGAATTAACCCACTAACAAATATATTTTCATAATATTATGAAAATTTTTGATAAGAAATGGGAATATATATTTCGAAAAAACTAAAAAGAGTAGGTAAAATCCGTAATATATCCGGTCCTGAAAGGGTTAAGAGGTCGAAATATATATCAAAATGAAGCTAGTGGACCCAGATTTCATTCAGTTTACGTAAAAGCACACATGATATATGTCTATTTACGAGATAATTCCATTTTTAAGAAAAAACTCTATTACAAAAATACAAAATTTGAAATAGGTTCATAATGGGTTAATAGATTTTAAATTTAAAAATATTAAATAAAAGGCACTCAAATAACCTTTCAAATGATATATATGTCGCTGAAATCCAATGCTAAATAACACAGTTATATACAAGTCCATGTTAAAACTTCGGAAGTCCGTAACTACGGAAATAGGCTCGATCGCCGAAAAAAAAATATTTTCCTAGAATCACCCCAAAAGTTCCTACTTCCTCAAAAAAAAATTAAAATCGGAGCGTTGCCCCTAAAACCCACCTGTTCCGTAATTTTTAATTCTGATATTCAATTGATATTTTCTGAAATTCAATTGATGTTTTCTGAAATACAATTGATACTCGCTGAAAATCAATTGATATTTTTTCACATATAAATAAAAATTAATTCAAAACAAACCAGTGTTGTTACTTTGCTACGCCATATTCGTTATTCGACTACTTTTACTACCACGTCGAACAAATATGTGTAAAAAATTATTTTTTTTATATTGTTATCATTTGTTTACCAATATCTTTTGTTCCTTTATTAAAGTGAAGTTATATTTCTACAAAAATTAAAATAATTTCTAATATAAAAGATAATAAATAAAATATTATTCAATTACCGAGTAGATGATTTATTTATTTTATTCATCACTACCAACAAAATGACAACTACAGAGGACTAGTTTTGCCACCACAGAACTTTAAATCAAATGAAACCTTTAATAGCTAATTTTCTGTTATTACATGTTTATGAATAGTGTTTTCTAATAATGGTTTAAAAGACAAAATCCGTGTAATTACAAAAGTATACTTTAGAGGCAAAATAAAGTTTTTTTATGAATTAGACTGTTAGTCTGTAAAACAATTTGACAAATATGATTGTAAACGACTTATGCTCGCTATAGTTTTGTAAACGTTGTTGCCTTTGAAGTCCCGTTATTTCAATGTTTTGTAAGCGTTGCGCACTGGGTTCAACATTGTGGTCTTTACGATTCAAGTGCTTATTTTTTTCATTAAATCTTTCAACGATGATGATGAAGATTATTATAATGAATTTAACGATGATGGTGAAGTAAATGATTTTCAAAAAAAAAAGCCTTATTACCAATACACATTTGTTACAATATTTTTTTTTAATGGTAATTTTTATGCCTATTCATTAACAAAAAAATATATAATATTTCCTAATCTGACTTTTTTGAGTTTAGTTTGTGGAATTATGGAATTTGGATAAAATTTAAATTTAAAATTTTACTATTAATAACAATAAATATATAGTAAATATTTATTCCTTTCTTATTTTTTAATAAAAACGTATTTTTTCTAAAAGCACATTAAATATGCTCTAATCTGCAACTTTATTTACTAATTTATCGTTTTTCGTTCCAAAGTTACAACTTAAGTTGTGATATAAGAACACTTTTCCCAAAAAGCGCCTAATAGCATAAAAAGAAAATTTTTGCAACTATTTTTTTCTAAGTGCTGATTTTTTATGTATTTATGAATATCCATCAATTAATAATAACAATATATATTAAAACTTCGGTTTCCGTGAATTAATCGCCACTTTAGTTACCATCAAACCCACTGTGCGTTGTTGCATGTGATGTCCCGTTATTTTCGCGTTGAAATTATTGTGAAATCCTCAGTCTTTTTCTTTTGTTTGAAGAGTGAAGTGTTTTTTTAAATAAATAAAATATATATAAGTTAAGCGCGTCCTTGCGCGCACGTAAAAAAAATTTCTTCAGTTGGGCCACCCATGGGGCTCAACTCACCTTTTTCATTAAAACACCGCACTTTTGTTTTTTATGGATTAATTTTATTTCTCTGTTGAGTACGCTGTCTAGAATTGAACTGCCTGACAACCTGCCTTTGCAAGTTAATATAATTAAAAATAAAGTTACAATTTTGCTTACCCTAGCTTAATCTAATGGGAACCACAACATACTGTGATTGCCCAATAATTTGCGTGTGCAAGTATTTGCTTAGCCTAGCTTAAATTAATGAGAACAATAACTTCGTTTTGTTCCCATGATTTCCCAATACAAAAGAATGCAGGCGTCATGTTACACTCGTGCCATCGTGATATGTCGTAGACAGAATGGTAGTGCGCGGGGTGTTAACAGCAACACGCGCTGTGCGTGGTATTTGCTGAGTCGACGACAGAATGTTGTTTTAAAAAAGGCATTGGGAATATGCGATGTGTTAACTCCCCCCTCCTTAAAAATCAGCGTCCCGCTGATCAATTTCTACCTGGCTGCAGGTTTCCCGGGGCGTAAGGGCTGGTATGGTAATGTGACCGATCATTTTCCTCCACAGTAGAGTCAGGAGGATTGACATCGCTACAATACAAAAGAAATACGTTACATTTGACCCGAGAGACAGATTTAATTGACTCCTCAAATTCTGAATGTGCTCAATATTTTTTCCATGGAGTTCGTGTAGGAAATTGATATCGACCTTGTGTGCTTTCTCATATACGCTCGTCAATAATGGGGGAAGGGCTTGAACGTTCGTGACCTTCTCACTCGCAAAGGTCCTTTCTCCGATTGTAATTGTTTCATTGAAAATTCGTATTAGGTACGTTCCATTTAAGTTGTTGTGTTCCTTGCTGATGAAACAATTCCCTTATAATTTTAAATGTACACGAGATCATATTCGATCTGCTCTATTATACTTCCTCCGTTTGACATGAAGGTACAGTTTGCGTTTGTACCCCTCAATATTTGCGATAAGCAATCTTCATCCGAGAGTTCTTTTAATTCTTCCAATTTACAGATTGTGACGTTATTAAGTGATGAGCAACCGCCTTTGGTTCCATATATGTTTTCCTGACTTACGAGGGTGGTGTTATTTTCCAGATAAAGTTGTCGATTCTGTGATATAGCTGCTCTAAATATGATTCTATTGTACTTTTTAGGCATCACCTTCGGTATTGACAGTACGTATAATAATGATGTTCCATTCGAAAATATACTCGGCTTCCCATACTCGATAGCTTCAATCTCATTACTGTATGGCAGTGACTCGACTTCTGAGATTATCTGATGAATTTCCTCTACATCTAGTAGGTTTGTGTTTACAATGCCACCCTTAGCCAGCTGACAAGCCCTCACGATTTCTTCAATGTCCTCTTTAATAGCCAAAATCTGGTTCAGCGCATCGTGTATGATCTCGTTCGTTTCCGACACAACGATCTTGTTATTAAATCTGTCGATTAGGTCATACATTTTTTCCACTAACTCGCTCGTCGTCCCAAATAAATTCTTATTCACGATGTATTGCTGTTCATTATTACTGATGAGCCTCTGACTTTCCAGTACCTTATTCCAATCTGTTGCATCTGGATTTCCAGCAATCCATTTCCAGGCTGAGCCAATCCAGTCTATAGAACTTTTGCCCCTCGAAATACCTTTTATTGTTGCCATTCTGTCATACGCCCGTTGGAGTTGGTACTTGAACAATTTTCTGTCCTTTTCTTCTTTAACGAGAGCAGTAAATACGTCAGCAGTTGTTCGCAGCATCCTCTCAAATTCGTCCAGGTTGATCACATGTACAACGCTGAGATGCATGGGTGAATGGTATTCGAATACGTAGAAGGCACCCACACAAGTGAAGAATAATACAAAACTTAAAAGGTAAAGGTTAGTGTCATTTATTAGTACGTGTATGTTACAATACAGTCACGGTGCGCTAGATTGAATTGGTAATAACGAACAAACAAAAAAATATTTGCAAATTTATAATGATTTTCAGGAAGAAGTTATTACAGATACAACGTTAGATATAAAGACCTATTTTATTATATAATTCTTCCCAATTCCGGTACGTGTGTAAAAAAACCATAATTATCTCACAGTGTTCTTCTATATGGGAAACTATTTTATAATTTTTGTTAAATTATCTTATACAGAATAAGCTTATTTCTATTTTCTGTTCCATTTTCCTTTTTTATAAAATTAATTTATTTTATAATTAAAAAAAAATTTTTCAATTCATCTTAAAAGAATGGACTTTTTTCTATTTTTTGTTTTTTTTTTTTTTTTTTTTTATAATGAAATTGAATTTATTTTACAGTTAAAAAAGATTTTCCCAATTCATCTTAAAGGAGTGGACTTATTTCTATTTTTTTGTTTTTTTTTTTTAATTGAATTATAATTAAAAAAAAAAATTTTCCATTCATTCTAAAAAGAATAGACTCAATTCCATTTTTCTGTTTTATCATTCCTCTATAATAATATGGAATTTATTTTATAAAAGCAAACATTTATTTCTATCTTTCTCAAAAATAATTTTTAAAAAGAGGAATTTCTTTTACAATTTTGTTCTTTCCAACATATTTACTTTTATCCCCTTTTTCGGGTTATTAAAAAAAAAAAATATTTTTATATGTGAATAATCAGGGGTAACTGCAAGGTTTGTTAGGTGTCTTTCACGTGTGATTTGTGGTAATTCTTTCCTGCTGTTGTCCGCAGGGTAACCTTATTATTTTCCAAAACTTTATGCTTCTTATAAAGTGGCATATGCTTTGGTTTTATCTGTTTATCCCTCACCAAGATGTCGTGACTACCTGCAAAGTCGATTGGGTCCGACCTAGTTCTATTCAGGCGGTCATTGGTCGCCTTCTGATTGTGTTCAATGAGACCCCGAATATCCTCATTAACCTTGTCGCGAAAATTCACCAATTGCTCATAGTTAAATCGTTCAGTCCTATTAAAAAATATATCGAAAGGCTTTCTCTTAATCACTGAGTGGATGGTATTGTTATAACGATCAACCGCGATGTTGATCATGTCCTTTGGGGAGCCATTCCCTAATTCCCTTAATAAGCATCTATATATTTCAATTAAGGTGGAGGGGAATCTTTCCACTTGCCCATTTACCTCGATTTTCTGTACCAGCGTAAAGTACATTTCCACCCTAATGCTCTCACGAAATTCAATATAGTGGGCGTCAAGAATCCCCTTTCGTTGTCTGATACAATCATACGGGGTACAGTAAAGTAATGCAGAACTTTGGCCAACTTATGTCTCAGGTGAATCGCAGAACGATTTCTTATGTGGAAAAGTTTACCGAACTTTGAAAATTTGTCAATGCAGCTGATAAACTTTAGTCCCTGGATTTCAAATATATCGATGTGTAAAATTTCACACGGATATTTTGAAATAGGTGTTGGCTGGATCTTCGGTCTAGTAGGGTGTCTGTCGTATTTATTCAGTTTACAGACCTCACAGTTCTTTGTGTACTGTCGTACTAAATTTCCCATGCGAGGAAAATAAAATCTTTCCAAAATTTGTTGACTATTCTCCCTTGGATTTCGATGAGCTCGCTTGTGCTCATCTTCGATTATCCGACAAACTCGCTCGGGGTTAGCAACGTCCTCTACCAATCGTTGGGTAATTCTGATTTTAAATGAGACGAAGTGGCTTAAATAAATTTCGTTCAGTAATTGGATAAAACATTCAGGGATTTTAATACCATTTATGACCCCTGGGTTCAAACACTTTTTCAGTGCTTCCGTAAGGGACTGCGAAGTTATTCGATCGATGTCCGCATGGTATCTGTTAAATCAAGGATGTGGTTGAAAACTACTGTACAATTCTTTTCCCTCTCTTATTATAATCTGGTTCCGGAACACATTCAAGGGGACTTCTATGGTTGGTGATCTGTGAAAATTCTAACTTTCTTCGCGCCATATATGTAGAAACGCAAATTTTCCAGGGCCCACACGATATCCACCATTTCCTTTTCGTTCGTAGCATAAGTTTCCTCCGTTTTACTAAGAGAACGTGAGATGTACGCAATCGGCCTATCTGCCCCCAAACAATCTTGAGATAATACAGCCCCGATAGCATAATTAGATGCGTCTGTAGTCAAGTTGAATGGTTGATCGAAATCATAGAATGCCAAAACTTCGGATGACATTTACAGGCTTTTAAGCTCGTTGAAAGTTTGTAATGCCTCTTTCGTCAGGGTAATGGATACCTTCCTAGACGTATTTGCCTTGATCTGTCGCTTCCGCCCCTGGTAAGGTTCGTTAAAGGTCTAGCGACTTTCGCGTAATCCTAGATAAATTTCCTATAATACGAAGTCACGCCGAGAAAACTCTAAGTCCTTTAGCGTCGCGGGTGGAGCCAAGTTCCGAATCGCCTCAACCCCACTTGGGTCTGCTCGTATTCCGTTCTCTAACTGGTCAAATAAAAATAGATGCTCCTATAGTTTACTCAGATAAAAAAAATAAAAATTTCCCTTAGAGAAAGCTTTTGAGTACCTTTCTGGAATTATCCTATAACTTTTCAGAAAAATGTCAAGTGATTTCCAAACTGAATCCTATGAAATTTCCCAGAAAAAGGTATTTCCTATCAAATTCTGTTGAAAAGAGTTCTCGCCCACGGCAACTGATCAATCAACACTTTCCCGTAGACAAAAAGCAAGTTCAATTCTTATATTTTCCCAACATGGTTCAACACCCTTGCCTGATTTAACAATTCTTGTTAAATCAAAAGCAAATTAATTGTCAGAATTTTCTTTTCTGATAATTCCTAAAATGAACGTTTCGTATGCTATTCGTGTCAAAAATGCCAAACGCAATCTATCCAAATTACAGTCGTTATAAAAATTAGAGCCGTTGTCCACGTAGACATATCCGAAGTTCAGCAAATCGTACAAATTCGAGGGTTGTCCGTTAGTGAATTTTTCCCTAACACATAAGATCTCCCACGTAACCAATTTATACAATCAGATGCCAAAATTGCCAATATCCTATAATCGTACGCATCCGCCGAGTTATTTCATATAAGAAAATCTGTAGTTAATCTAAATTGTCATCAGTACCCTATATTATAAAAAAATTTTTAATTAGTTGCTAAGTTATTATTTATTAATGATTTTATAATTCTCCCTATAATTTGCCCCATACTGCAAAATAATAAATAAAATATTATCTCTTTCATGTTTCTCCTTACTATATCCTAATTGGTCCCCGCTTCTTTTTATTCCGTAAGTATTTTTTCCGCGCGAGGCGTTTTATCCTCGTTATTAGAGTTATCATTTTTCGCAACCTTTCCCTGTCTTCTTCTTCTACAGTATACAGATTTACTATTGTCTCTAATTCTTCCTCGAGCTCCCGAACATACATTTCGCACAAATACTGCCTTAGTATCAAACCGAAAAAATGGGGATCCAAAAAGGGATTTTGAGTAGAAAGTCCTCTATGTCTGTCAGTTTAGAATTAACAGTCTAGCGGGAGTAACAAATCTAACCAAGCCTAGAAACCAGTTTTTTACATATATTTTCTTCCTTTATTTTATCAAAGGGTTACACACTGTTTCACAATATACCGTGTCACAAAAAAAGAAATAATAGAAAGAATTCCGTGCACTTACCCTTGAAGCTCTAATTCAATTCTAGGCAAAATTTTTGTTTTCAATATTATTTTTAGTAATTTTAAATTTACGTACTAATTCGCGAAGTACATGTGATATCGGTGGGTAAATGAATCTAAAACGGAAAAAAATTTAGATTTTTATTAATTTTCGTTATTTTTATGTTACGACTTATTTTTAAAGTCTTTATTAGTGTCTTGGCTCATGATTTTTCCTTCCTGTTTTTCACAACACAATTTCTTATTTATTTTGTTTTCGCTAACAATTTTTCCATTCTAATTGCGTTGTAAAAAATGATTTTTCTGTTTTATCAGAACTTTCTCTGACAATTTTTTATTAGGATAAAAATGCCTTTCCATTTTCACAATTTCGTGTTTTTCTATAATTTTTATTTAAAAAAATGCATTTCTATTTTCACAATTTCTTATTTTTCGACAAAAAAAAATTTTTTATTGAACATATACCTTACAAAAATATATTCAAAAAATATTTTCTTCCTTTTTCTCTAAAATGAAGATTAAATAAAATACGCATACAAAGGTCATCCTTACGTTTCTCTGTGTACATACACTTGCCCATGCAATTGCGCTCATTATTAATTCATTGGTTTTATTAATTTATATCCGTTTAGATGGAGGATCGTGTGGTCCGGTTTCGAGCACTGAATACTGACGTACTGAGGCACGATTTGTCTCACCCTGCGAACTTTCCAGCTTAAGCTCATAATTACCAGGCGAAAAGGAAGCATTCGTACCCACTGAGTAGTGTAGGTTCTTAAGTTTACTACAACTTGTGAGTTCATAATTCGGGCCCCCTTTAGCCTCTTGTAATATCGCCGTTTGGCGAAGGAGCGTTCTGAAGCAAAGTTTCGCGTTTTTCATAAGGAATTAGTTTTTATTTTTATTATTGTAGTGACATAAAAATTTTTTACGCACTGGAGGGCCTGGAGTTCAGGATCGCAGCACGCTGGGACTTATTCAAGTCCCATATTTTTATTATTATATAGCAAGAATGTACACTTACCCATCTCCGAGGGGAAATCCGAAGGAAACTTTATCTTATAACGGGATAATTTTAAAATTTCCATAAATTCACTTTTTGTAGCAATTTTCCATTGCAAATAACAATTCGATTTCGTATTTTTTCAACTTCCATTTTTAAATTATCTCAAACAAAATATTTTTCATTTTCTTTTTTATTTGGTTTAATGCTTTCTCAATTTTCCAAATAATTAACTAATTTTTTCAAATTCTTAATTTCTCAAAAAAAATTTCAAAAGAAAATTTCACTTTTATATTATCTTAAACAAAATAATTTTCACTTTCTTTTCATTTGGTTTAATGCTTTTTCAATCAACTAATTTTTTCTAAATTTCTCCGAAAAAAATTTCAAAGGAAACAATTTTTTAAATTATTTTAGTTTTTATTTTTATTATTTTGGCATGAAAGGACACTTCAATTTTTTCCGTTTTAATTTTTCACATTTTCATTCTTAACATTCAAAAAAAAATATTTTTTTTTTTATTCTAAAAGGACACTTTATTTTGAACTTTTATTCCTAACATTTCATTCAAAAATTTTTTTTTCAAGTCATGAGCCAAGCACTTAAGGATCCGGCACATCCTTTTTGTCTCGCGACTGGCCGGTCCCTGCTCGGGCGCCAGTTAACCGCGTCCTTGCGCGCACGTAAAAAAAACTTACTTCAGTTGGGCCACCCATGTTTTTTATGGGTTAATTTTATTTCTCTGTTGAGTACGCTGTCTAGAATTGAACTGCCTGACAACCTGCCTTTGCAAGTTAATATAATTAAAAATAAAGTTACAATTTTGCTCACCCTAGCTTAATCTAATGGGAACCACAACATACTGTGATTGCCCAATAATTTGCGTGTGCAAGTATTTGCTTAGCCTAGCTTAAATTAATGAGAACAATAACTTCGTTTTGTTCCCATGATTTCCCAATACAAAAGAATGCAGGCGTCATGTTACACTCGTGCCATCGTGATATGTCGTAGACAGAATGGTAGTGCGCGGGGTGTTAACAGCAACACGCGCTGTCCATGGTATTTGCTGAGTCGACGACAGAATGTTGTTTTAAAAAAGGTATTGGGAATATGCGATGTGTTAACTTATATAATAATATAAAGCTACAGTTTGTATTAAAAAAGTAAATATATTAGTATATAAATTTATATTTGTTAAATATTTGATATGCCATATAAATCAAAACGAAGTGTTCGTGAATAATCTAAAGGAATTGTACAATTGTTAATGGACGAACTGGCGGACAAACTTTGCTGGAAAGGCACAGAAGATAAAGAGTGTGCGCTGCCTGAGTGCAGCAAAAGCCATAAGAAGTAATTTATTTTATATACATATTTCATTTATTTATTTCATTGACTTTTCAAATTCAATAGATGCTGCAATTTGCATTGGATTGCCAGAGGATGAATATATGTATCAAAAGTACAAAAGCATTCTTCCAATTCGCTAAAAATAGACAAGAGTCTAGAAATATAAGACAAAGGCAAAGATAAATAAATAAGATAAAAATATTATACAAAAATCAATAGAATTATTTTTGAACCAGAATATTTGAAAAATACCTATTATTTAATTGTAAAAATATTACGATTGTAAGCTTAAAAAAATATTACGGTTATAAGCTTACTGCATGATTAGAATACTATTTTCCTGTAAGCTTATTCTATAATTAGACTTCTAAGCTTGTTCACAAGGGTTCAGTTTTCGTTATTAAACAATTATTAAGAAGCCTTTCACAACTGTTTTGGTTCATTGGGATGTATGTGTTTATTAAATTTGTTAATGTGTTTGTAATAAAAATGAGTTTGTTTTTTGTGTTGATTTGTGAATTGGCTATAATTGATTAACATACCTTTAGGGTCGTTATTTAATGAAAAAATAAAATTTCCTAGAATTTGCGCTCGAATTTCGAGGGCTGGAATCTGCTAGTGATAGAAAATTGTCTTACCTAAGAAATAAGTGTTTGAACAAGGTGCTACGCTTCTATATGCTTACTTATGGGTTATCATTGAAATTTTTTAACGGCATGAAAAAATCAAGTTATGTTAACTAAAAACATGATTTTGAACCATTTTATGATTTTTTATGTTTCTTTTTCAAGGTTTTTTATGTTTTAAAATTATTATCAATAAATAAAAAAAGAAAAAATATGAAAATTATAGTCGGTCTGGAACAACCATGCGTTTAGAAACTTTATCTCTTAGATAGATAGATATAGAAAATAAGCGTACACAAACTTTGATTGGCATTGTTATTAATTTTGTTGCCGTCGGATATGAAAAAGGTAATAACGAATGCTATATTTATATCGGGACTAGGGAGAAAAATGGACCGATCCTGACCATATTTGGTTTTGCAAAAGCATATAAGTTATTGACACAAATATTTAACCCAAAAATAAACAACTTTACTTTTATTTCAAAACCAATTCCACAGAATTTTATTAGATGACAACGACATCAATGTTCGATGCCAACGACACCGATGTCGAAACATTTCTTTGGAATAAAAAAGAAAAAGACTCAAAAATTGTCAAGTGTGCAATTAACTATTTAATTTTAAGTATTGACCCAAAATTGTAAAATGGGCAAATAATTATTGTAAACAGTTTTAAGTTTAAAAAGGGAAAGAAATAAAGTGAGAATCATTAATTAATATAAAACATCCAACAAATACACATCGTGTTTTTTTTACAACTTAGTTTAATATAACTGGCGCCCAACGTTTTTCGGTCTGATCCTAAAGTAGTGTCACAGAACCAAACCCACAGCAGCCCTCAAGTAGTGACAAAAGGCTAAATAGTGCCTTCAAAATAAAAACAAAAATAATTAATGTTCAAGTTAAGTGTCAAACTCCTGTAGGAGAAATTCATACCGTGCAAATATTTTAAAAAGTGTACCAAGAGGGAACCCCGGTAAAGGATTGAAATGGACTAATTCCCCGGTACCGGGTCGGATCGCTTAACGAATCGCATAAAATTTTGAAAACAAAAAATTACCTAGTATAAAAAATTTTTAAAAATATTTTTTTTAAAAGCAAAAACTTAAAAAACCTTTTTCTAAAGAAAAAAATCATAAAAAAAGAAAACATTAAAAGTGGTTACCCGAAAATCAAAAATTTTCAAACAACATTTTTAAAATTTAAAGCTACTGGCCAACAGCAACAAATTACAGCAGCAGCAGCAAAATTACCACAATACAACAAACATACCACAATACAACAAGCACAACATAGGACATACTGCAACTACATCTTTTAACAGCAGCAGAACTACCACATACAACATAAGATAAATTTCAACAGCACCCCTAACACCAGCAGCAGTAAGATGCACAGCATTTTAGTATTAATGTAAGTCAAGTATTTTTCCTCACAATTCTAAAATTTTTAAAGAAAATCTAAAATAAATTACATAATATAAAATATTTTTTTTAAGGTAAAAAATTAAATAATTCTAAAAAAGGAAAAAAAACATAAAGATAAAGAAAAATACAAAATTCTGTAAAAGTATTCTCAAATTAAAACTTTTAAGTAAAATTTTTTTTTTGTTTAGAAAAACTAATAAATTTTAAGATAAAATATTTTTCATAAAAGGCAAACTACTGAATAATAAAACAAAGTTAAACTCCACATTTATGAGTGACAGCGAGGACAGCACCTACGAGACACACGGCTCGAGTACTGAATTTTTAGGTTGGATCACCTCATCAGGTAACACGGTAACAGTAGAATACGATATAAATAGAACTTCAGTTAGACAGAAGAGACTCTTGACCAGGGAACAAAGACACTTGTTGTATAATTTACGAAAGCAAAGGTTAATCAATCAACATGTCTAATCCAAACAATCTCATCAGGCCCTCAGTACTTAATACAAATCAGAACCCTAATAACCAACAGCCTAACCCCCCAATACCTTTAGTGATCACTCCCGAAATCGAAGCCCAAATTTCTAACATAGTTCGGAGAGCTTACGGAGAACAAGAACAAATCAGAAACAGGGAACCAATATTAGTAGATCAGGGAATAGACGAACAGCATAACAATAACTTAACGGACCTCGACAAGATTCCGGACATAGTAAAATGCCTTAGAGATTTTTCTGGGAACCCGACAAAATTCGGATCTTGGAAGAAAAGCGTAGAGAGAGTCCTCAAGATCTATGAGGCACTTAAAGGAACCCCTAAGTACTTTGGAATTCTGAACGTCGTTCGTAATAAAATAACAGGCAATGCAGACATTGCATTAGAATCATACGATACCCCACTTAACTGGGACTGCATAATTAAGTGTTTCACAACACACTATGCAGACAAAAGGGATCTAGGAACTTTAGAATACCAAATGTGTTCCATGACACAAGGTACTGCTCAGTACAGGACTTCTACAAAGAAGTTTACGCACACCTTTCCCTTATCTTAAATAAAATTGCATGTATGGAAGAAAGCGATACAGCCATACTCTTACTGACAAAGACGTACCGCAATAAGGCCTTAGACACCTTTGTGAGGGGACTTAGAGGCGACCTCCCAAGATTCCTAGGAATGAGAGAACCATCAGATTTACATGAGGCCCTACACTTATGTCTAAAATTGGAAAATCAACAATTCAGAACGCACTATGCAAACAACAATTCCAAAATGGCACCCCCAATCCCAAAAAGGAAATCACCATAATCATAACCAAAAGTTTTACCCCCAACTGGCTTACTTGCCACAAACACTAAACTACGCGAGACCCAATTATGCTTATCAAACTAATACGCGTCAACAAACACCTCAATTTTCTCCAGGATTCAATCAGTACGCAGCTCCTATGAACGCTAACAGATATTTTAACCAATACCCTGCCCCAAATCAGACCCGATTCCAAACTAGACCAAATTTCCAACCACCACCTAGACCACCCCAATAAAAACCTCCAACTCCGATGGACATAGACCCCTCTATAAGATCAAGAATGGTCAATTACATGAATAGACCAAACCCAAACAATGATAGGTTTACAGGAGTAAGACCTCCACCACAATCCTCTCAAATGCACCAACCGGCTTAATTCCAGAGAGTTAATCACATAGAAACTCACGCTGAAAACGAAAATATTACTGACACTATATCAGACAATAACGCGGAACCCCAACAGGAAAATGAACCAGACGAAGAACTGACGGAGTATCTCGAACAATATTTCGGACAAGAAAACGAATTTTCAGACATTAATTTTTTAGACTAAAGTGGAGTACGTTACCCTATTTTTCATGCAAAACAGGGGACGGACAAATACTAAAAATTTTAATAGATACCGGCTCTAACAAAAACTACATTCAACCGTCACTAGTAAAAACCCAATAAAAAATAAATCAATATTTAATATTCAATATCAATAATTTCAATATTTTTACCCACCATACCCTAATTAACCTCTTCGGTATTAAATCCGAAAAACTACAGTTCTTTATCATGCCAAATCTAAAATCTTTTCATGGAATTCTTGGTAACGACAGTCTTAAACAACTTAAAGCCATAATTCACACTTCTAAAAACTTCATGATAATCAATAAATCTATAAAAATTCCTATTAAACAACAAAGGTCACAATCAGTGAACAACATAAATATCAGGACAGATCACCTGACGAACGAACAAGCAAACAAACTGCACTTGCTGTGTCAGAAATACCCAAAACTTTTTTTAGACCCGGACGAAAAATTAACATTTACTACAACAGTAAAAGCAGAGATAAGAACAACCACTAACGAACCGATCTATTCAAGACATTATCCCTACCCAATGGCGATGAAAGATTCAATCGAAGGACAACTTCAAAAACTTCTTGAACAAGGCATAGTTAGATGGTCTAAATCACCCTACAATGCTCCCGTATGGGCAGTCCCAAAAAACTAGACGCCTCAGGCATAAAAGAAGACAGGATGGTCGTTGATTTCAGAAAATTAAACGAAATCACCATGCCTGACAGATACCCAATACCCGAAATTAATGAAGTTTTAGCAAAACTGGGAAAAAACGAATATTTCTCTGTTATCGACCTAAAGAGCGGCTTCCATCAAATCCCTCTGAGAGAGGAAGACATGGAAAAAACTGGCTTTTCTATAAATAATGCAAAATTTGAATTTACCCGTTTGGCGTTCGGTCTAAAAATGCACCCGCCATCTTCCAAAGGGCTCTAGACGATATCCTTAGGCAACATATAGGAAAAATCTGCTACGTCTATATTGACGACATCATAATTTTTGGACCCGATGAGCAGTCCCATCTCAACAATATAGAGACTATTTTCGACACTCTCCAAAAAGCCAATATGAAAGTACAGCTCAATAAATGCGAATTCCTAAAAAAGAAGTAGAATATCTAGGATTCATTAATTCCACAACGGGTATAAAAACTAATCCTTCCAAAATCGCGGCTATTCAAGCACTTAAACCACCAACAACAATAAAAGAACTAAGATCTTTTTAGGAATATCGGGTTTCTACAGGCGCTTTATCAAAGATTATGCTAAAATCGCAAAACCCCTAACTTCACTTTTACGAGGGGAGGAGGGACGCATGTCCAAAAGAATGTCGGCAAAAGTTCCTATAGTACTAAATGACGAGGCACTAGAAGCATTTAACAAAATTAAACGCACTCTTTCTTCAAAAGACGTCATGCTTACCTTCCCAAATTTCGAAAGAGAATTTCAGTTAACAACTGATGCCTCGAATTATGCTCTCGGAGCAGTCTTAGAACAAGATGGCAAACCTACTTCATTCATTTCTAGAACATTAAATAAATGTGAAGAGCACTACGCCACAAATGAAAAAGAAATGTTGGCAATAGTTTGGGCTCTTAAATCATTAAGATGCTATCTTTATGGAGCACGCGAATTATAGATAAAATAAAATACACAAAGAAAATTGTGATATATCTATCTTTATTTAAATGAATCTTAAGACTGAGGCTTAAAAATATTTAAAATACAATTAGGGCTAAGCAACGCAGACAAAAATGCTTACGTTGCTGTCTGGCAAAGTGTGGGAATAAAACAGAAATATAATACAAAAAATGTTGCGATACAAAAATGCAATAAGATTCTAAATGGTCACTACACTTTGCCAGCCGTTACAATTAGTTGTGGAGGGGATACGTAACTTCTCCCCCTTTTGAATGAAGACTCTCCTGAGTCTTCTATATTTTTATTATTATTCATTTGATTCGGTTTTTATTTTTAATTGTTTTATTAACAATTTCCTTTTTTTTTTCATTTCTTAAATTATATATTCTAAAGACAATAATCTTTTTTCTTTTTTTTTTGTGATATATGATTAATAAAAAAAAATATTTTATTTTGAGTATTTGGCGATTATTTCACTTATCTGGGGCGAAGGGTTCAAAACTTCTCTTTCCCTAATTTGCAAGTTTTCCTGGACTCTTTCTTGTCTAATATTTACTTTTACATTATTTTTCTTAGTTAGACAATATAAAATGAGGAACAGAGCAAAAATTACAGATACAAGTGTCAAACTTATCCCATACGACACATTTCTGTGGAATTTTAGTTCTTTTATTTCCTTAATATTTTCAAAATGTTCAGTGGCAATGTTTTTGAATATAAAATCTATATTTGTTACATCTAATTTGTTGTTGTTTGGATAAAAATATTTTTCCTTGTACAGAACTTTTTTATTTGAAAAACTTTCGTTAAGCATAGAAATATTACAGTTGTTGAAAATAATCAAAAAATTGCCTGTAAGATTAAATTTTCTATCGTCACAATCTTGACCGACTTTTACGTAATTAGAGTTTTTAACAATAAGGGTTTCTTCGTCTATATTAACTATTTCCGTTTCATTGTTATATATAAATTTACAATTATTAAAAAAAATACAATTTTTGCTTTTCTTCAAGGTTCTTATTGCTACGTTATCTTTGTAAATTAAATTCTGGCCGTTAATATCTACTATATATTGGTCTTCTGAATCTATTTCTAGGCTATTTTTATTGGGGATTCTAGTAATTAGTTTTAGTTCAGTTCTTATAAAAGTTTTTGGGATTTGTATTGCTACAATGATAGCCTGGTCACTAAATGTCATAATTCCTACCTTTAACATTTTTAACTTATAAAAATCTATTTCAAAGTCATTTATTTCCTGCGGAGAAAATATACTGGGATGAATTATGTTATTTTTTGCTGACACAATGTTATCCTGGATCTGATCTAATTTGTGTTCCAAATTCTTAAGCTTTGCTAATTGATCCAGAAAGAAAAATCTTGAAATATACTCATTGTTGTCCATTTTAATTTTTCCGAAGTAGTTTAATATTTTTTTCCTGTCGTCTTCTAACGCGGATTTTAAATACCCCAGAGATTTATTAAAAGAATCATTAACGATTATTTGTTTATTTAATGTTTCTATAGCCTTATGGGAATTCTGATCAGTGACTGACAAATGGTCATATATTTCCCGTCTATCCTCATCATCCATAGTTCCAAACACCCATTTATATACCCTTCCTCCAAAATTGAACAATCCTCTCCTTTTCCTATTGTCTTTTGGTATTATAGTTTTTATTTTTGATTTCAAAAGTTGTACCTCATTTTCAAGTACATTTCGGTTATTTATATCTAAAGTTTCTATATTTTTCTCTATAGTATCTAGTATGTTTCTCACCTCACCAATATCTATAACGTGGACTATTGTTATAGTTTCGTTTACGATGTCGACTTCTCGCATCTTTATTTCGACAAATCCATTTTCCTCGGAAATCTTATTAACTTGCAGAGTTGCTCGACTCAGCTGCGTCAGGGACATTAGCAGTAGTGTTATTATGAGAATCTGAAAATTTCGAAGGTCTTTTAATATTAGAAACATGAACATTTTCCAATTTTTGTTTCCTAAACTTAGGTTGTTCCTTGTGCCTTACGTTTCTGTAATTCTTTATGTAACCTTCTTTCCTATTTTCTACGTAGTTTTCCCTAGATTCATTTCTTCTTTGAATCATTTTGCATTTTGCATTTTCTAATCTTTCCTTTATAATGCTATGATTGATCAATTTATTCTGCACATCTAAGGGACTACATTTTATCGTGCTATGATAGTTACTATTGTACAGTTTTATCGCCTTATTAATTTGGGTATTTATCGGAAGTTTTTCCTCTAAATTAAAGACTCTGATTTTCTCTGTGATCGTACTATTGAATCTTTCAATATCCGAATTACCGGTATGGCTATTCGGTTTTGTAAAATGATATTGAATTCCCTCCTGATCAAGGAAATTCATTACATTTGCGTTATTGAATTCATTGTCTAGTACAAATTTAGTAACATTGCCCTTAATGGCCAAAAATGCCCGAATCTTCCCAACTAGGGTTTGACTATTTCTGTCGTGCAAATAAAATGAAACTACATGTTTTGAAAATTTGTCAATGAAAATTATGAATGAATGTTTACTGTTGACATAAGTATCAACATGAATTATTTCATTCGTTGTGGAAGGGGTTTCAGTTAATCTGAATTTATTTTTAATTGGGTTTCTGTCGTATTTTGCTGATGAGCAAATATGACAGTTGTTTATTATCTTGTGAATTGATAATTTTAGATGCGGGTTGTATACTTTATGTTTGATATTTTCGTATGTAGCTATAATACCAGAATGTCCGCTCTCATACTTATGGAATAATGCTATTTGCCTATTCAGCTCATTGTCATCGTCTATATCTTTAGCAAAGTAGGAACACTTAACAAATTTAAATTTTTCTTTATCGGGAAATTCTTCAATCAATTGCAACTGAACCTTATAATATTTATGATCAGTCACCTCCGAATATATTCCTATTTTTCCTTTAATGATTTCTCTCCTTAGAATATTAGACACGTTCTCGTTTTCAATGTCGTTTCTATCTATATAAATTCGTTTATTACCAAAAACTGTTATCGTGTCCGTTTCCTTATTCTCCACTACAATAATTTGAATTTTAAAACGATTGACTACAGTATCCAAAATTGGAATACCATCATTAAAGTCTTCCTCTTGAGAGTGTATCGTTTGAACATCCATAGAATCTCCGTCATTACTTGTGTCTCCATTATGTATAAAATCTTCATTAAATATTTCTGCTAAATTTATCTCATTTGTCTCCGCATTAATTCTACTTAGAAAGTCTGCAATATAGTTACACTTTCCTTTTATATATTCTATTTTAAAATTATATTCGCCTAATTCAATAAGGTATCTCTGTAGCCTTGGGCTTATATCCCTGCCCGAATATTTGCTCATAAGCCACTTCAGGGGTTGGTGATCGCTTTCGAAGTCAAATTCTTGTCCGTATATATATGGCCTAAAGTATTTAACACCCCAAACTATTGCCAACAATTCCTTTTCAATTGTTGCATAGTTTGTTTCGTGTTTGTTAAGCGTTCGCGAAGCATATGCAACTGGGTGACCATCTTGAGTTAAGACAGCTCCAATTACATTATTGCTTGCATCGGTGACAATTCTGAAACGCTTAGAAAAATTTGGATATCTTAATACGGGAGAATTTGTTATGAGCTCCTTAAGTTTTTCGAAGGCTACTATGTAGTTAGGGTCATTTTTATTTACCTTTCCGTTCTTCTTTAGATACCTAATCATTGGATATGCTATTTTAGCGTAATTATGGATGAATTTTCGATAAAATCCGGTCATTCCTAAAAATGACTTAATTTGCTTTTCGGTATCTGGAAGCTTAAGCTTCTGTATTATAGAGATTTTGTTAGGATCTGGTTTTACACCACAAGTTGTTAGTACATGACCCAGAAATTGCGTTTCCTTTTTGAGGAAATCACATTTATTTATTTGTATCTTTAGTTTGGCATTTCTCAAGGTTCTAAGTATATCCTTGATGTTATTAATATGTTCCATTAAGGATGAACTAAATATTAGTATGTCGTCCATATAAACAACACATGTCTTATTTATAAAATTTCTAAGTAGCGAATTCATCAATCTCTGAAAGGTTGATGGTGCATTTTTGAGGCCAAAGGGCATTCGTATAAACTCATAGTGCCCAAAAGGAGTAGAAAAGGCCGTTTTTTTTCTATCCTCTTCCCTAAGAAGTATCTGATGGAAACCCTTAGCTAGGTCTATGGTCGAAAAATATTGTGCTTTACCCAGCTTATCTAGTAGTCCATTTAAGTTAGGTATAGGATATTTGTCCTCTATCGTATGCTCATTCAGTTTTCGATAGTCAATTACTATTCTCCATTGTTTCTCCCCAGAATTATCGTTCTTTTTGGGAACAATCCACAAAGGGCTATTATAAGCAGAATTGCTCTCACGGATAATATTTTGTTTCAACATTTCATTTATTTGCTTTTCTATTTCACCTTCATGGATTTGAGGGTACCGATATATTTTCGAATATAAGGGTTTGTCAGTGTTAGTAATTATTTGATGTTCTATTTCAGTTGTAGCTGAAAGATTATCTCCCTCGAAATAAAATAGATCTTTAAATTCAGTAAGAAGATTTGTTATCGTTCCAGTCTCTTCTTCATTCAAATGGCTAAAATCAAGCTTGTTTAAAACATTTTCTTTCAAAATTGGTTCGAGTAAACCTATGTTCTCTATATGAAAAGGGTAGTGCATCTCTTCGAAAAGGAATTTATCACCCAAAATTTCCACATAACCATGTTCGTTATTTATTCTCGCCTTAAGGGGTATCAAAAAATCTTGTCCGATTATAGCATCATATTTATCATTCTGAAAGTCAATTACTTTCCAACTAAGCGTTCCGCTACAATTAAAGTCTTTTGGAAAAGGTGTTACTATTTGAAAATGTATTTCATCAATTCCGTTTATCGTTCGATATTTAATAGGTTTTTTAAGTTTTTGTTCCGGGTAATTTTCAACTAATTTATTCCGCTTAACAATGCTCGTTGTTGAGCCAGTATCTATAAGGCATTTAATTCTTTGCCTACCTATAGTAATTATTATTATGGGCAGTTTAGATTTGGAGGCATTGTCAAAAAATTTACCTCGTTTTCCTCGACATTACTAATGTCCATCATGGTGCCGTTATTGTAATCGTTTGTAACGTGCCCTACACTTTCTCCGCGATCAACGCTCATGTGTGAAGTACGAGTCCTATTTGAACTTGTCCCTTGTCGATTATTATTGTTGTAATAACTTCCGCTGTTGTTGCCATTATTGCGGTTATAGTTATTATTGTACCGGTTATTATTACTGTTATTATTATTATTGTTCTTGTTATTACTAGTATTATTATTATCATAACTATTATTATTATTATAATTATTATTGTTCTTATTATTATTATTGCTGTTATTTTTATTATTATTATAATTTTTATTGCTATTGTAATTATTATTACCACTATTATTATTGTTCTTATTGTTACCGCTATTATTATTGTTCTCTGGTCTCCGTTTATATTGCAAATTAACTCTATGGTCAAAAGCTATGGCCCTAGTATCATGTAATAATTTTAATTTCGTATATTTGGCAATTATATCGGTCATTGTTTCATGTTCACCTATATGTGCCCTTATTGGTCCATCTATTTTTTCCAACAATATGTCCACCAAATCCCTATCAACGTTTTCTGGTCTATATATGCCAGGTTTAAATGGATCAGCTAAATAAATATCATTTACCTCGTATTTACATCTCTCAAAATAACTAAATAATTCGCTTAAATTTCTTACTTTTATAGTCCTGCAAGAATTGAAGACCTCCGCATAAGTCCTTTTCGGGCTGAACTCCTGTAGAATTTTGGCTTTCATCTCCTCCCAGGTAGCATTGATTTGTAACTCCCACACTCTTCGGCCAGCGTTCCCAAGAACCTTTTCGTTTGCAACAATTTTAACGCAAAACTTAATAAGATCGTGGTTATTTCCACAAAGAGTGAGGTTTGTCTCCACGGCATTTATAAATGATCTGCAATTGTGGTTCTCCTCAAGTGGCTTAAGACGCCGAAATTGTTCGATGACGTCCTTGGCCGACATATTAAATAAAAATTGTTGATGCTGCTGTTGTACCTGTTGTAGTTGCTGTTGTTGTTGATCATATTGTAGCTGCTGTTGTTGTTGAGCTTGTTGTATTTGCTGTTGTTGTTGATCCTGTTGTAGTTGCTGTTGTAAATTGATTTGTTGTTGTTGTTCCAGCTGTTGCTGTTGTTGATTTATTTTCAACTCCTGTTGTTTTAGAACCATTTCAAGTTCTACTATTCTTTGCTGAAAATGTTCTGCCATGTTTTTTTCGTTTAGTTTGCGATGTGAGTCGAAAGTATTATTTCGTTTGTTGTTCATAAAAATTTGGTCTCTTATCGTTGTTGTTTATTAATTTTTTACTTTTCAATTTTGGTTTTTGGTTTTTTTTTTGTTTAATATATTTTTTATTTTACAATTTTCTGGTTTTTAATGTTATTTAATTCATTAATTTCTTTTTATTTATTTTTTGTTTTTAATCTTAATGGTACTTATTTAATTGTTTTTGCGTTCACTTAGTCCTATTTTTTTTTTGGTTCTTTTCACTTATTCTTTGGAATAAGTTACTTACGACTGCGCCAATTATAGATAAAATAAAATACACAAAGAAAATTGTGATATATCTATCTTTATTTAAATGAATCTTAAGACTGAGGCTTAAAAATATTTAAAATACAATTAGGGCTAAGCAACGCAGACAAAAATGCTTACGTTGCTGTCTGGCAAAGTGTGGGAATAAAACAGAAATATAATACAAAAAATGTTGCGATACAAAAATGCAATAAGATTCTAAATGTTCACTACACTTTGCCAGCCGTTACAATTAGTTGTGGAGGGGATACGTAACTCGCGCAGTAAAGATTTTTACTGATCACCAACCCTTGACTTTTGCACTAAGTAACAAAAACACGAACAGCAAACTAAAACGATGGAAAGCAATTTTAGAAGAGTATAACTACGAAATGAAGTATAAGCCCGGAAGCACCAACATTGTAGCCGATACACATTCCAGACCAACTATAACAGAAACTGAGGTCAATTCAATGACACCGACACAACACAGTGACAAAAGTTCCCACCATAACTTGATATCTTTTACTGACGCACTTATTAATGTTTTCAAAAATCAACTAATAATTTCAACTGGAGAACCTTATAAATTCGAAATAATTTTTCCTACATATCACAGACACACCATAACCGACACAGACTTTACAAAAGACAAACTTAAGTTAATGCTGAAAAAGTATTTAAACCCATCCGTTACAAATGCGATCAAAACAGAAGACTACATTCTGGGAAAACTCCAGGACATTTACCCAACCCATTTCGGAAAATATAGAGTTAGGTACACCAGGACATTAGTAAAGGATTTAGTATCGGACTTCGAACAGGAGACAGAAATCGTAAATGAACACAAGAGAGCACATAGGCATTCAAAAGAAAACAAGACCCAACTCCTTGAAAAAATTTTTTTTCCACAAATGCAGGCTAAAATATCTAAAATAACTAAACAATGTAAAATTTGTTTAGAAAACAAATACGAAAGGCACCCGAACAAGTTAATTTTGAAACACACCCCGATACCCGAGTACCAGGACAATTTATTCATCTAGACATATACCATACAAATAACCGGGTAATCCTTACTGCAATAGACAAATTTTCAAAATACGCCCAAGCGAAAATCATAAAATCAACGGCAACCGAAGACATAAAAACACCCTTACAAGAATTATTGATTTCTTTCGGGACTCCCGAAAATATCGTAATAGACAACAAGAAATCTCTAAATTCTGCCGTCATCACCTTTATGTTAGAAGATCAGCTAGGAATAAAAATTTATAGAACTCCTCCGTATACTAGCACAGTAAACCGTCAGGTAGAGCGTTTCCATTCCACTCTAACAGAGATAATGAGATGTCTTAATGCCGAAAAAATTTATAATTCGTTCGAAGACCTCTTAAATAACTCAGTCAATAATTATAATCATTCTGTTCATTCCACGACAAATAAAAAACGAATAGAGGAATTCTTTGGCAGGAAAATTTACACCGACAAACTGCAACAAGAAGAAGACAGACTTTTAATCATTAGGAAAATATCAGAAAAACAGGATAAAGACTTAAAGACACATAACAAAAAAAGAACAGAAATTAAACACTATAAACCAGGAGACATAATTTTTCTAAAAGGTAATAAAAGATTAGGAAACAAATTGACCCCCCGTTACAAGCAGGAAATTGTCGAAGAGGACAAAGGAAAAACTATTGTAACCAAATCAAAAAAAATTGTCCATAAAAATTTAATAAGAAACTTACCTATATCATTCTAGAACAATGATTACCTTGACCAGACCAGAGACACAAATTTTGGACTACTCCAACTCATAAGTTATAGCTACGGAAATAGGACTAGCCAAACTGGTCATCGGGACTTTCAAAATACTACATGTTATCGACATGGAACAATATAACAAAATACTACTGACCTTCGAAGAAACCACCAAAAGGGACATTACCAGGAAAGACTCAAGTTACGCATTTCTCATGCACGAAATACGGTCATCACGAAAACTTCTAGACAACTTAAAACCGAGACGCTCAGCTAGATCCATAAATGCTTTAGGTACTGCCTGGAAATGGATTGCAGGGACACCCGATCATGACGACTTCCAAATTTTATCGGATCAAACAAAAAACCTGCTTGTGAATAATCACAAACAAATAGTCATCAACAAAGCAATCGAAGAAAGGTTACAAGCCATAACGACTATGACCAACTCCGTACTTAATACAATAAAAACTACTGACGCACTGAAGTCACATCTAATTCAGGATGTCGAGAGGAAGCTTAGAATCATAAACGAGGAATTGGTAAATATCGACTACGCGGTCCAATTGGCCAAAAGAGGTACCGTAAATTCTTTCATCCTATCCTATTCTGAACTGACCACTATAAAAGACCACTTTACAAATCAGAGTTTGCCCTATGAAAATATAATCGAAGCGCTGGACTTCGGTGAAATTAAGATAAGCTCAAGCCCAACGGCATTAATATTCATTATAAGCTTGCCTAAAACTGAAAATATTGCATGTAAAAAACTATTTCTAAGACCAGTGAGAAAAGAAAACTCTACGGTCAAACTGAGAAACGAAAATGTTATTTTATGTAAAGACGAAATACTAGAAATGAAAAAAGATTGTAGAATAATTAATGAGGTATCTTTGTGCAAAAAAGAAAATCTTAGAAACATAACAGATACAAAATGTTTACCGAATCTCTTATCAGGAATGCCGTCCGTGTGTCCGATGACTTACCATCAACACTTACCAGAAATAGAAGAGTTTACGCCCGGCTTAGTGTTACTAAACGGCTATTGTGGTTCCATCTCAATAGACAAAGAAGATCTTCCCTTAAACGGAACATTTCTCATAAAATTCCATAACACTACTATTACCATTGGGGACAATACGTACTTTAGCAAAGAAAAAACAATGGCAAAACCATTGCCAGCCATAGTCCAATCCTCAAACATAATATCTTCATACGAAGAAGTATTATCTTTGAAGATGCTTAAAGATTTACACATTACCAATTTAGACGAGATCCGTAACTTGACATCAAAAAATAAAGCAGCACTCTTCACGAGCCTTACCTTTCCTGGGATTATTATATTAGGGTTTATGCTCTTTTTCTCGTGCGGAGATGCCAGTCTCCCATCGGGCGCGTCCCCAGGTGGCGGATAGGGGGGGGTTAGGATGCACCCTAATGGCTCTGATATAACTGCTCACCGGCTGTTGTAGAAGATTACTATTAGAGAGCATCTTAATTTAAAGATCATCGTAGTCAGGTCAAAGCTCCCTTTGTAACTAAAGATGTTTTTATAAGAGGACGCTGATTTTCGGGGGTCATGCACTCCCCGCGGACCAAAAACTGGATAGGGGTGGTTCCCGAAAAGAAACCAAAAAATGGTTGAATGTCTTCTAAAGATAAAAAAGTTACGGTGCAGGGCCTAAATAACCCAGTACCGGCGGCTAAGTGTGGTGAGCAAGCGGGCCCACAGTCGTCGAGGTCAGTTGGCTGCAAGTCCACTATGGAGGTGGGTAACCTGGCCTCCATAGATGGGTATGTTACAGGAAAAACCCAAAATAAGGAGACTGAGGAGTCGGATCCGAGAGGGAGCCTTGTGCGACCTCAACCTCACATGACAGGTTCGGATTCCGACGAATCGAATTCATTGCCACACAGCCTAAACAGGCAAATTCCGATGTGATCAAGATGGTAGAGGAAGTAAGCGCCAGCATAGCTAAACTCTCTACCAATAAGAAAAAGTTATCTGGGGCCCAACGACGAAAAATCGCCAAAATGAACCGGAAAACACAAAAAGCCAAAGAAACGCAAGATGTTCTAAAGGAAAATGGACCTTCTACACCCACATCCTCGGATGCGGGCAAGCGGATACGTTCTCCTGAGGAACAGAACTTTGCAGAGGCAAAAAAGAAGAAGAGGAATTCCATGCCAACCAGTACACAGTTTATCAATAACCCCAACCTGAAGAATAGAGGTACCATTGCGGGAACTCAATCCAAAGGAGAGGTTATTGGGCCAATGTCAACTGGGAAAGATGGTGCAAAAGGTAATCCTTCATTGCAAGTTCAAAACTCCTTCAAAGGTGTTAGACAAGAGAAACAGATTGCACCATCAGGCAAGGAACAATCGACTTCATATGCTAGTATGGCGAAAAAACCAGCAATGGACGAACTTTGTTACGCCATTGTAGATTTAAGTAGTCCCACCAGCAAAATCCTAACTGCCCAGAGAACAGCACTCGAAGAGGCATTTAATAAAAGGATCATGGAGTATGTTCTAGACGCTGAAAGGATGCCCAAGAGATCCAAATAAATAGCTGCAAATTCTCCATGGACGTACTTATGATACAACTTGCGTCCAACGCATGTGTACAAACCCTGGAGAAAATGGTGGAATGTATACCAGCTCCTTGGGACGGTGCCAAACTATCCCTCATCAAAAAGGCAGACATTCCATCCCTAACCAAAGCGTCCTTCTTCATCAAAAGTTGGGGCAGCAAACTTGCTACTGAAGACGTGTTTAAGGTCTTGGCCAAACAAAATAAAGGCCTAGCCACTGATAAATGGGAGATATTCCACAGAGAGGAGGGCCAAGACGGCACTCTTTTCGTTGTGGGTATTGATCAGGAGTCAATGGCTAGCCTCAAAACAACAAAGGGTAAAGCCTTCTTCGTATCAGCCGCAGTTTACTTTAAAGTAGGCAAAACTACCATTGGCTGGGAGAAGGCAACCGAGAAGACCAAGACGGGTACTAGTGAGGGGACCTCCACCTACCCAACACCATCTACGTCAGGAACAAAGGGAGAGTTAGAAATAACTAACTCCCAAGAAGAACAACTTTTAGCCGAATGATGATCGTGCTCATGCAGATCAACCTCCATCGGAGCAAAACGGCTACTTTAACTCTGATGGAAAACCTACAAAAAGGTAAGTTACATATCATACTAGTACAGGAACCTTGGACGGTAAATGACAAGGTTACTGGACTCAATGATCCTAATTACCAAATTTTTTATGCTCATACAGGAACTCGACAGAGAACTTGTATTATTTGTCACAAAAACCTAAATTATCTCTTTTCTCCAGACTTGTCCACCGCAGATGCCAGCGTCCTGCAACACGGAAGCCAACCGATGCTCTTGGCATCGGTTTATCTTCCTTCGGACTCGCCGACATCTCCACCGACGTCGGAACTGGAAGAGATGGTAAGGACAGCTAGAACAACAGGTAAGGAAATTCTCATAGGGTGCGATGCGAATTCTCACCATATAACATGGGGTAGTTCGAACTGTAACCAAAGGGGGGACGCTTTACTTGAATTCCTTAATGAAAATAACCTTTTCACCCTTAATACTGGGAACACGGCAACCTTTGTTAACAGATTAAGGGAAGAGGTTTTAGATATTACAATTTGTTCAAAAAATCTAGTGGACGATATCCAAGATTGGCATGTCTCTAGCGAGCATTCCTTCTCGGATCATCGATACATCTTATTTAATCTGATACAACCACCGCCTGAACCCCTTAAGTTCAGGAATAAGGCTAAAACGGATTGGCCAAAATTTAGAAGAAATCTAGCAGCCCGTCTAACTTCTCCTCCCACAGTCCTAAGGAATGTTGAAGAAGTTGACGGGGAAGTAGATAGATTAACGAAGAGCCTAATTTAGTCTTTCAAGGAATGTTGTCCACTCCGGGAAAGGAGATCTCCCCGAGAGAAACCCTGGCTGACAGAGGAGTTGATAAATCTTGGGAAGGACGTCCGAAGATTATTTAATAGGGCTCGTCGTAAAAAACATGTAGTATACTGGGATGACTATCATGACAAACTCAGGGAATACAACAAAAGGATTTGAGTAGCCAAACGCAACTCCTGGAAACTTTTCTGTGAATAGGTTGATAGCGTTAATGACGTCTCGAAAATCAAGAAATTCTTATCGAAAACCCATTCACAGCCTGAAATTCTAGCCGATAAGGACGGGATTCGGGCGGAATCAATGGAACAATCCTTAAGAATATTGATGGAAACACACTTTCTTACCGAAGAGCTTGGGCCAAATAGGAACCCAGAAATTGGTACCAATGTGTCCCGACAAACTGGAACCAACGTGGAACAGTAGACGGGACACGATGGGGAACAATATGAAGGGCCTAATGAGGAACAAAATCGAGAGGAAAGAAATGATAAAATAACCGAAAATATGGTAATTAATGCAATACAAAGCTTTGCCCCTTTTAAGGCAGCAGGCCCAGATGAAGTCTTTCCTGCTCTACTACAAAAAAGCGGGGACTTAATTGGTAGTAGTCTGGCTGTCATATTCTCTGCTTGCCTAAAATTAGCGTACACCCCCAGGGCATGGCAGGAGGCCAAAGTGGTCTTCATACCAAAACC
This sequence comes from Cordilura impudica, assembly GCA_963682025.1. NCBI lineage: Eukaryota > Metazoa > Arthropoda > Insecta > Diptera > Scathophagidae > Cordilura > Cordilura impudica. Next base: position 213,766,729 of record OY821517.1, on the reverse strand, counting down.
GGGAAAGGAAAGCTACGCGAACCCAAAGGCCTATCGACAGATAAGTCTTACATCCTTCTTATTGAAAACCTTGGAGCGAATAGTCGATAACATGGTTAAATGTCAAATCCCAAATGAGTTGTTGAAATTCAAACAGCACGCTTATTTAAAGGGACGCTCAGTGGAAACTGCGCTTCATGAAGTAGTTCACCACATCGAAAGATCTTTTGATCTAAAAATCTTCACCTAGCTATATTCATTGATATAGGAGGAGCTTTTAACAATGTATCACCCAATACGCTACTCCAATCCCTAGAAAGATTCGACATTGACCGGGATATTAAGGCCTGGATCACTCACATGCTAGGGAATAGATGGATAAGTTGCGAGGTTGGTGGCATTAAAATAAGAAACAAGGTTTGTTGTGGGACACCTCAAGGGGGGATTTTATCCCCCCTTCTCTGAGTGACCACTATAAACAGTCTGCTAAGGATTCTAGCCAATAAGGGTTTCCAACCTGTCTGCTACGCAGACGACGTAGCGATACTGTTAAGGGGGAAAGATCCTAGAGATTTATGTAGGAGGGCATCGAATGCACTCGAAATAGCATATGACTGGGCACAACCGAGGGGTTTGAATGTGAACCCAGAGAAAACTGAAATATGCCTCTTTACAAGGAAGTCGAAAATAATCGACTTTGATGAACCTCGCTTCCAGGGCAAAACGATTAGAATCACACAGACGGTGAAATACCTTGGGGTGATTCTCGATAAAAAACTTACTTGGAAAAACCACATCGAGAGCAGGGTCGCGAAGGCTCATCGTGTATGGGCCATCTGCAGAAGGGCTATAAGCTCAAAATGCGGTTTAAACCCGAAGATGACATATTGGCTGTACACAGGCGTCGTTAGACCTATTCTAACCTACGCATCCATAGTCATATGGACATCAATGAACAGGAAATGTTACATTAAACCACTCCAAAAGATACAGCGTCTCTGTTGCATAGGAATCAGTGGTGCAATAAGGGCTACATCTACGAGGGCTTTAGAGAATATTCTATCTATACACCCAATCGAGATTAGAATTAAATATGAGGCAGCTCTGGCCATGTTACGACTAAGGGTAACAGGGGAATATATCACCGACCACATGACCAGACACCAGACTATTTTAGACCAAATTCCGGGACTCAACACAGTGAACATTAGCTGTGATAGAATCGCGGAAGGGTCAACAGATATACCCTGCAGTATACGGATACCAGACAGGGAAAGTTGGATGAACGGGAATATTCTACAGAACCTTCCAGGGTCACATTACTTTACGGACGCTTCTAGTCTGCATGGTAAGACTGGGATAGGTTTCTACGATGAGGACCGTTCCACAGGGGTATACCTCCGTGTTCCGGACCACAACTCCGTCTTTCAGGCTGAATTGGTGGCGATAAAGGAATGTATTAGGTATATTAATGCACGGGATTCCCCAATTCCCGGAGACGTGAAAATATTTACGGACAGTCTAGCGGCTATCAGAGCGATATCCGCAGACAAAACTAGATCAAGGACTATCCTCGAGTGTAAGGAGGAGATTTCAAACTTCTCCAGAAGAGGCAGACTTGAAATCGTTTGGATCCCAGGACACAGTGGTATAATGGGAAATGAGATTGCTGACAAACTGGCCAGGAAGGGATCTTTCCTGGAAAGAGTAAATTTGGAAAACCCAATACCTTTCAAGTCTCTGGGCGACTCTGAGCTGAGTGCTCACCTATATCGTATAGGACGGGCGGAATCAGCCGTTTGTAGAGCTTGCAGAGAGGATGACGAAACCCTAGAACACTACCTCTGTTACTGTCCTGCATTTGCGAGAACAAGGGTCAGATATCTATCCAGCGACATCTTACCAGGCCTGACGGGTCTAAGGGGGATAAGCTGGAAAATACTCAGGAAAATTGCTGATGAGACCGAATTTCTAAGTTAATAAGAGTGGTAGATAACCGGAAAGTAGAGATGTAGAGCGCACAACAAGCCGACCTACTGGCTTAGGTGTATATCCAGACATAACGGATATGAGCTATGTGTATAAATAGCTCCTCTTATCAACCTAACCTAACCTAACCTTATGCTCTTTTTAATAAAAAAGACATTTACTAAAAGAGAAGCTGTAATAATACAAAGAGACCATGTTCAGTCCGTAGAATTACGGAACCATAATCCATCCAACGCGGACGTCGGATTTTAAAGGGGGGAAAGTTATTGACACAAATATTTAACCCAAAAATAAACAACTTTACTTTTATTTCAAAACCAATTCCACAGAATTTTATTAGATGACAACGACATCAATGTTCGATGCCAACGACACCGATGTCGAAACATTTCTTTGGAATAAAACAAAAGCTAATGAACTACCTCTTACTAAACTTCTTTTTTTGGTCATTCACTTGCGAAAGTATTCTTCATTTAATTTTTGACAAAGTACAAAATTCCTAATAATTCGTCTTTGCACTTTTTAATCATTTCTTTTGTTATAGTTCTTTATGGTAATCTTATTACAAAAAAACCAATACAATGCATTTTTTTATTTTGTTGTTAAAAAAGAAAAAGACCCAAAAGTTGTCAAGTGTGCAATTAACTATTTAATTTTAAGTATTGACCCAAAATTGTAAAATGGGCAAATAATTATTGTAAACAGTTTTAAGTTTAAAAAGGGAAAGAAATAAAGTGAGAATCATTAATTAATATAAAACATCCAACAAATACACACCGTGTTTTTATTATACAACTTAGTTTAATATAACTTATACAAACCAAATTTGAGAATAATCTGTTTAATATATTTGTTTTTTGATAGATTTAAGTGAAGATCGGGAATCATCTTCATAGGGGTGCTATGACTAAGAATTGTCCTATAGGGTTTATTTTTGTACTAATGATAAATGTATGTCACAAGTTCAATTTGAGCGAGATCTATATGATAATTTGGATGTTATGGCAATTTAAGTCGATCTGTTAAAAGTCATTTGTATGAACATGAACCACTTTTCAAATGTATCTGTACCTGAATTTAGAAGGGATGCACGCTATGCAACAATGTCTTTTTTGCCTTTTTTTACTTTAGCAGTCGAAGCAGCTACTGAGAGCAACTTGACTTTGCTGAATTAATTAAAGAAATAATCAAAGAACATATTTGCAAAATATGGCAGGTATAGGATATTATAATTTTTTTTTTATTTTCCATCAAAATTGAAAAATAGTGAAAAGATAGACAGTTGGTAAATAGCGATTTACCTGGAGACAGAGCAAACAGTAAAATTTTTTTTCTATAATATACTGAATAAATAGAATAAATAGAATTAAAAAAACGAATACGATCAGTTACCTAGTTTTTTCTATATTCTACCTGAAACTGGACCAAATTGGCTAAAAATTGTGTGTTTTATTGAAAACTGAAAATCGGTCACTTTGAACGGTTATATCTTCTCAACTGAAAAGCTGAATTTTATTGAGGGTGCCAAATTTGTAATCTTTGAACAATTTCGTATAAGATGAGTTTATTCAAAATAAAGCGCATATCAAATTTTTAATTTTTGCAACCTCATTTGTTCTAAGGGCGCCACTGTACGTCGTTCACAAAATGTTTGTATGAACCAGAGCCTACGGTAAAGCTCGAGTACTTGAGCTACTCGAGTTGTAAATGAGCTACGCGGGTTGTAAATGAGGTACTCGAACTTAACGAGTAGCTCGTAAAAAGATAGATATAAGTATTTAGTATAACAAATGTATACTTCTTTGAATCGAACAATAAATTTCAATCATACCAAGAATATCATTCATAAATCTACTACTCGAAAAAGCTCGACGCCTTTCCATACAATTGTATGAAAATGTTCACTTCATTTAAAAAATTTTTTTCCCAAAATACATTGTATGATTTTATATAATTTGAAATCAGTTGTAGTTATAGATGACTCTCCTGAAATATTAAAAACTATGGAGTGGGCTATCTACTATTCGAAAAAGATCATCCACTTTACACTCAAATGTATTTACAAAAAGTTTTTCAAGAACATTTGGAGAAAGCTGTTAGTATTTTAATCTGGTTATATGTAGAGAGTATGTTTTCAAAATTTCAAAGCATTTCAACAAAAATGGAGGAAAAGATCGGAAATTTTCAAAAAAGTGTAATAAATAAAATTTTTTTTTAAAATTTTTCAACTGTCTGTAATTGACTTAGGATCACCAGTCCCGAACTGTTTGAAGTTGAACTGGTAGTAGCTTCGGCTACGAAGCCTGACCGGAGTCTATATTCTGGTACCACGGGAGTCAGGAGCCTTTGCAACCGGGTGCCGTGACCCATAGATCGGTAGGAGTCTTAGATAGTACTCCGCTCCTCACCCAAGGGGGAGGTCATGTCCAAATGCATGCCTCAAATTGGTACTCGTACTGCGAGGGCGCCGGTGGACGCATAGTTTTCATCCGGTGTTAAGTGCAGGGTGAGATCAGACCATCCTGGCAGGTACTCACGTTAATCTTGAACAGGTCTGTCTGTAATTGACTATATTAATAGATTACTCATAAAAAATGTTAAAGCATTCCGAACAAAATTGTGACGTCGCACATTGGGTTGAAATATGTCAAAAGTGAGGAATAATTCAAAAGTTGAAGTTAAGATATTTTAATAAGTTTTGGTACAGGGTTAAAGCAGATAAATCTCGCCATCAAGAGCTGTCAACAAAATTTTTCCATGTTGTTTACTTATTTTGTTATACTCTCTCAAAATTCAATTATTTTCGCTAATTGTTTCGTTTTAGAAAGCTATGTTTGCATATTGGAACTCGAAACAACTGTCCAGACTTAAAAATATAAGAAATAAACGTTATAAAAATTATAAAAAATCTGGATTAATTACTGATTATGAAAATATTCTACTACCCGAGCGGAATATAATTTTCTCAATTCAAAACTTTATAAAAAGTATTTGAATAATATGAAAATTAATTTTAAACGTGATCCGAAATCTTTCCACAAGTTTGTTAATTCTAAAAGGAAATCGTATGGCTACCCAAAAGTGATGAAATATTTAAGTTATGAATCCAGTGATAATACATTCATCAGTAACATGTTTGCTGATTTTTTTTGCTACCACGTATTCTGACGCTATCTATCATAACTTAAACACATATCCATTTCATATAGTAGAACATCAGTCTATAGCACTCCACATTATCAGTACTTCTTAAATCCTTACCTGTTTAAAAAGTTCCAAAAAATCATTTTATAGTGGTCCGGATGGTGTTCCCTGTTGCATTTTAACTAATTGTGCTGATACTTTAGCTACTCCTTTATCAATAATGTTCAACACATCAATAACATGTGGAAGGAACAGGGGAAGGATTAATTCATCATTCCATTATTTAAATCTGGAAATAGGTCAAATATTACGAACTACATAGGTATCGCTAAACTCAGTTCAATTCCTTAGCTCTTAGAGAAATGTATTACTGAATTTTTATGCCATCAAGCTTCTTCCGTATTGTTAAAAAAAAATATCTGATCAAATATACCTTCAACTAGATTTAGACAGTTTTTACATGTGGTGTAAGTTCAACCTGATGGATTTAAATACAAAAAATATAAACATATGCGCTTTTCTAGAAACTGGAATGCCTTGGGAAACTACTCTTTAGGTGGCTTCCAGCTGGAGTTGGTAAAAGAATTTCCGGATCTTGGAATCTTGTTTGATATAAAATTACATTTTGTACAATATATTACGATGACAGTTAATAAAGTATTGTGAGAGATGATGGTATTTTGCCATAAAGATATAGTGTATAGGCGTATTATGCGCCACTAGCTCTTTTATAAAATATCTGCCGGCACTAAAAAGTTGTCAAAGGCAGGAGCACTTTCTATTAGTGCTGGTTTTAAATAAATTTAAATTTAGCCAATTGTTCGGCTGAGTTGAGTTTCATAATTGATTTTATTTACAAACTTAATCCTACTTATAAATAAAACTAACGGGACTTAAAGCTATTTTATTATTTACATTTTTAATCCTAAACTTAATCCTAATCATATGTTTTAAATTATGCTTTAAATAACAGCTGTTTACATAGTATAACACTTTACTTAAGCTAACAGCTGTGTAATACTAGGGATGGTATTGTGGTACATTACAAAAGCTCGTGGTGTGCTGGCTTTTATTAAGCGATGGGCAAAGGAGTTCATAGATGCTTTCATTACGAAGCAGTTATATGTTTCTCTTCTAAGACCTATTTTAGAATACGGTTCATTAATCCTCCTAAGAAATTTAAAATATAATTGTGTGGTCTGCTCTGATTTCCTGCTCAACAATATTAAATTTTATGTTCCTCAACGATCAACACGCTTTTTCATCCCATTATCTCTTCAAGTTTTTCGTGCGAATTACGCAAATGCTGACCCTTTTATGAAAATATGTTAAAGTTTTAATAAATTTAATGTCTTTATTGATTTATGTGTAAATATTAGTGTTATTAAACGTAATATTATTTTATTTTTGAACACTTAATTAAAAATCTTGGTTTCTTAATTTTATATACACATATAATTACTAATACTTTCTGTAAGGATTGATTTCCATACACTAAATAAATAAATGTTAATAAGTGCAAAGTGGTAAAAAGTAAAAAACTACGAATTTCAAGTATATTTTTTTGGTTCTAAAATCAAAAACTTTTTTTAAATGGAAGCTTCAACTTCAGGTATTGGACTATATTCTTGATAATTTTTTTTGGAAACTTATTGTAGAAATATATTAAAATTTTTTTGAATATTAACCCAAAAATGTTTATTTTTGAAATAAACAAATTCCCTGGGAATTTTTTTCCCTATTCCCTGTTTTCTTATTCTTAATAAAATCTCCCCGGGAATTTTTTCTCTTTTCCCTTTTCCCATATTCTAAAAGAACTTCGAAAATGGGAAACTCTTCCCCGGGAAAAAAGTACGTATTCTGAATGTCAATAAAAGGGAGAATGCGATAATAACATTTGGGAATAATTCCGCCAAAAAATTGCGAGGGAGTGCTTTGAAAAATTGTAAGTATTTAATATTTTTATGAAAAATAGTAATATATTTCATTTAAAATTTTGTACATTAACATTATTATGGCATTAGTGTTTGTTTCATGTCTAAAACAACAAACAAAAAACAAATTGATGTTCTTTTAAACCCAGATGTTGCATGCGGTATGTTCAAAGGAAGCAAGGAGGAGCTAAGCCGGGTATGGCGCGATTTGGAGGAGAAGTTAAACTCCGCGGGCCCACCAAGAAAAAGTATAGAAATGTTTTTTTTATAAATTATTGCCAATATTAGTTCTAATATTTTGGGCAACGGACAAATACTGCGGTGAGGCTAAGGACACCACATTATTTCCTTGTGTGGTAAAACAATCTGGAATTGCTGCCTCAGTTACCTCAGTATTGCATTTAAAATAAATGCAGATGTTATGCAAGACACAACAAACATTTGTTATTTGGGCTGCCTTTTTTGGGGCGTAGTGCAGCTCTCTAGCTCCATGAGGCACCTCCATCTATTTTTCAAAACGACATTGATGCGTTCAACTACATTGCGGCACTTGGAATGGATTTCGTTGAATTTTAGTTCAACGGAACCATCCTCTGGGCATCTGTGAGGGGTTAGAAGCCACGGTTCCAGAGGATAGTCTGCATCTCCTATTAAAAAAACATTGTTAATTCATGAATATATTCGTTGTTTAAAACCTTACCAAGGAGCCAAAAATTGCTGTTGCCTCTCAGATATTCTGGCTCAAGATGAGCGCGCATTTCGCTCGAATTCCATATAAATGAGTCGTGGCACGCACTGGGATGGGAGGGGCATCAACGTACTTCACCATCAGGTCATGATCACAGACTTATAAATATTTTCCATTTTTGATTAAAAATTAATTACTATTATTCCGATGAGAGTTTTATAAAGCATACATTGAAAAAAAGAAAATCATTGAAAGTCCTTACCAGCATTACATTCAAACTCCTTCCTGTTGTAGTACAAATGTTTATTGTTAGAGGGAGCAATAATACGGACATGCGCCCCGTCAACGCATCCTATAACGCTAGACACATCGCAGTCTTTGCCTACACCCGTTTGGTACACACCTTCTGCAAAGAATCATAGCGCTGCACTTAATTTTACTACAGGGGATATTGCGAACGACTTATGGTTTGGTTCAATATGAGATGTTAACACAACTAATAAATATTTAAATGCCGGTTTGTTGACCCTGTAATACTTTTCAAACCTTTGAAAAGAAAAATTCTCATTAATAAAGTGAACAAATAAATATTTACAATAGTTAATTTATGTACTTAAAAAGTTTGCGGCAATTCAAGTGGGTTGATTGCATCACGTAGCTTTCTTCTTGCCATCCTTTGCTCCGTCTTGTCCTGCTGCTGCTTTTCTGCTTCAGCCACCATCAGAAACGCTACGCTGAACATTTTTGATGTGTAAACTACTATACGCGCAGGGGGTGTAAATTTCTAATTCACAATACAATCAGAAAAACAGCGTAATATTTGAGGGTAAGATCTTACGCGTAACATGTGAGCATTAAGACAAATCGGTGTGATATGATTGTTTGGTGAAAAAATTATGATATGTTATAACCTTTTTGTCGCTGTTTTCTGCAATTTATTTATTACCAGATGTTTACACATCTCCCCTGTGATTGGACTCACATGATTTTTTTATTATTTATTTTTAATTTATTAAAGATTAAAAAAAGCTTAACTTTTAATTTCCACAAAAATTTTTAAATTTGCAAACAAAACAAAACAGCTGAAGCAAAACAACTGACTTCGAATAATCCAAATTCTCTCTCCCATATTATACTTTTCCCCGTCTGTTTAGAATAGGAGGATTTATTCTCGGGAAAAATTTATTCCCTGGGAAATCATTTCCCTGGGAATATTTAGAATTGGGCTGAGAGTTTCAAAGTGTCATTGGGTGAGATTGGGTAAAACTGTTTCCATAGTGTGGTGTATGCATGACGTCACACACAATTTAAATATAAACAATAAGAAGTGTGTCATGCATAGCTACTCACTTTACATTGTGGTAGATCATAAACAATTAAATAATTATGACACCCAAACAGAAAAGAAGTAAGTGACTAAGCATGTGTGAATATCCCACGAATTTAAATTAATGTAAACAAACTATTGCGCTATGCAATAAAATTAGAGTAAAAGGTTTAGTATTTCATCAAAGCAGAACATTGCAATGGAAAGGGTTTTGAAGTATTGAGTAACAGTAAAGCCCTGAATTATTTGAGAGAAAATGATTTCTGAAATTGCTGGGATGTTAATACATGTACATATATTTAAGATATAAATTTATGAAATAGAAAACTGTAAAATAAACAAAAAAAAAAAAAACATTGAGTGACTTTAAAATGTCAATTAATACTAGGCTAGTTTTAAGTGAGAACCTATTAGGTTTCGGAGGCGACTTTCGCCCATATACAAAACATAATTAAAAGAGAATATATATAACAAAATTAATTATGAATAAAAAACGGCGATTCACCAATAGAAAATTATAACTGCATTTGGCAGATATTGCAAGACAAATATGTAAATTAAAATCATCAAATATGATAAGAGAAGAACCGAAGATAATGGAGACGAAAGAAAAAAGATTATTAAAACTCAAATGAAATAGGGTAAAAGATTAATATAATGTTTTTAAAAGTAAACATTTTTTTAAAGAAAACAATAAGAAAATGTATAATTAATTTAAAAATAAATATGTTAACAGTCGCCGACTAACACTCAACGTGTACAGTCATTCTTTTTCGCGCATCGGGTACAAGTGTAGTGTAATTTTCAATTTCCAATTAAATCAGCAAAACCAGTTTTTCTTTTTCTCTTCCACTTTTTAACTCAGTCATTTATCGCTGTGATCATCTCTAATTGAGTTGTTAACATGCCCCCTGGGCCCCCTCTGATAGGGGACAACCGGTTTGCTTTGCTAGCCGACCATAGTCCCAAAAAAAAAAGAAAAAAACGAAATCGAGGTGGTTCTCAAATTGAGTTCCCCGCGCTACCCTTTCAAAAGCGCCTCAACCCTAAATATGTCGTTATTGATGCAGCCGATGAAAAAAAACCTCTCTCTGAGTATTCCTGTTTCGCAATTCATAGAGCTCTTCACCTCATCAGTAAAGAAATTTTATCAATTTCCCAATTGAGAGATGGTAAACTTCTTCTACTTGTCAAAGACAATTTAACAGCCAATAAATTTATTAATGCAAAAGAATTATTTGGCATATGCCCAATTGTATGCAAATTACATGAACACGTGAATTTCACTAAAGGTACAATATTTGCACCATTTTTATCGAAAATTCCTGAAAAAGAAATCATTGACGAACTTAACACTCAAGGAGTTGTTGATGTATACAAATATGTAAAAGTAATGGAAGGTAAGAAAATACCTTCTGGGGTTTTGTTATTGACCTTTGATCTGTACAATCCCCCTGAATTGATTGACATTTCATGGTATAAAGTAAAAGTGCGAGAATATATCCCTAACCCTATGAGGTGTAAAAATTGTCAACTATTAGGCCATACTCTAAAACGGTGTAAAAATTCCCCTTCATGCGTCAACTGCAATCTTCCCCCACACTCTCCAACAGAATGTATTAGAACCTATTGTGCAAATTGTGCTGAAGATCACCCCGCATCCTCCAATAAGTGTACAAAATATATACAACAAAAAGAAGTTTTGAAAATCAAAACGAAACAAAAATGTTCTATGCGTGAAGCAATAACAATTCACAAAGAACAAAACAAAAGTATCAACCCAACCTCTTACTCCTCTATCGCATCCACCAACACTGATACCACCAGTAAACCAAAAGCAATAATTCCCCCATCAAACACTAACATTATTAGAACAGAACAAATTGAAAATAAACTCCCTACATTACACTCAAACCCAATAAAAAATTTAACAATTGACATAGACAAAGTCAATGCAAATAACCCTACCGAGGCTATTGAAAACAATCCCTCTTCTAACTCCTCAACTTCACAAAACCCAACAAATAAAATCAAAATCAAAAACTACGAACAATCAACAACAGCACAACCAACAATAAAAACACCAACATTCTCTTTCTCTCTGAGAGCCGACAAGACTCTCTCAAACTCCCCAAAGCACTCATTTGATCTTTCAGAACTCAGTTCTGATACGGAGAAGCAAATTGAATTTATGGCGACTGAAGACGAAATGTCAGATTAAAACACTCAACACCCTTTTCATTTAACAAAATTTTTAAAGCATTTATTTCTATTCTCTTTAACTCAATTATGGTTATAAATATTCTACAATGGAATATTCGTGGATATATAAACAATTACACTAATCTACAACTACTTATATCGGAAAAAAATCCAGACATAATATGTCTGCAGGAAACAAAATGCAAACCAAATTTTAATCCAATAACGCCTAGGCAATATACTGGATATTTTTTTAATCCTAATACTACATCTAAACAAGGTTCTGCAATACTTATTAAGAAAAATATACCCCACAAAATTCTAAATACAACCCAGTCCTTCAGTTTGGTTGGTCTGGAAATAAATTTGCCCTTTTCATTTCCATTATCTCTTTCTATTCACCTCCAGCTGACTCATTATCCACCTCTGACCTCAATAATATGGTTGCAAATATTAAGACCCCACTTTTTATAACTGGCGACTTTAACGCTTGGAGCCCCTTATGGGGTTCTCCTACATCCAATAGAAAGGGTACAACCATAGAAAACTTTTTAGTTAACTCAAACCTGGCCACGCTAAACGACGGGTCTGCAACACATCTGAGCACACACAACACTTTTTCCCATATTGACCTCACAATGGCCTCTACCTCCATCATACCAATGTGTAGATGGAAAGTTATTGAGGACCTACATAACAGCGATCATTATCCTATTCTAATACAATTGCTTATTAACAACCACACAGTTCGACCCAAGCTTACAAAATTTAACACCAAAAGAGTAAATTGGGATATTTATCAATGCAAAATTTCTCATTATAATGATAATTTTGTTACCTCTTATAACGTGAACAAAGAAGCAGCTTCGATAAGTAAGATAATTAGGATATCTGCTAATGAAAGCATTCCTATATCTTCCAACAAAAAAAGACATAATACAGTCCCCTGGTGGTCCCAAGAACTTCAGCAACTCAGAAACGTAAAGCAAGAATCCTGGAGGCAATTTCGTCATAATATGACGACACAAAATCTTATTATATATAAAAAAGACAATGCTATTTTCAATAGAGCTAAAAAAACAGCGAAAATTAAATCGTTTAACGAGTTCACTGCAAACCTAAACCCATCCACCACATCAGCAGTTTTATGGCAAAACATTCGTAAATTAACCGGGAAATTTGTCCCCCATACTATAGGTTCAATTAACATAAATAACAGTGCTATCACAAATTCGTTTGAAATAGCTACGGCTTTTGCCAATTATTGGGCAGAAAGTTCACTAGACTCCAACTTTACACAAAACTTTCAATCTAATAAATCCCAAGCTCTTTCATCACTTGTTGTAACTAATTGCCCTACCAGATCTAAGGTTATAGATCTTCCTTTTAATATGCAAGAACTAGCCCATAGTTTAACTACCTCCAAAGGCAAAACACCAGGTCTAGATAAAATATCATATCATATGCTCATAAATCTTCCCTACACCTTTAAAACTCGAATTTTAAATTTATTCAACAATATATTTCATTCAGGAATTATTCCACAATTTTACAAAATTGCTTCAGTAGTTGCTATACACAAGAACAATAAACCCATAGATAATATCGATTCCTACCGTCCTATCTCCCTCCTGCCCTGCATCACTAAGCTTTTAGAGAAAATCATTTCTAGACGTTTAATGTGGTTTATTAAAAAACACAATCTACTGTCTCATAACCAAACTGGGTTCCAACCGGGTCTAGGCACAACTGATGCTCTACTATTTTTAGATCACATAATTTGCAAAAACCGCTCGACCAGGAAACATACATCAATTTTATCAATTGACTTTATAAAAGCTTTTGATAAAATTGGTATCCACATAGTGCTTCGGAAACTTTCACAATGGGCAATAGGTCCAAAAATGTTCAATTTCATTAAAGCTTTTCTTACAAATCGAAAGTTTACAGTACGTGTAAACGATACATTTTCAAATATAGTACCTCTACATAATGGAATCCCACAGGGATCTCCATTATCTGTAACCCTATTTATTATTGCCTTTGACGATTTAAGTCGCATCATAAGCGCAGATAAAAGAGTTGATCATTGCATCTATGCCGATGACCTCTATGTAATTGCTAAAGAACAGCAAAATGACAGAATTAAACAGATCTTTCAAGACACCCTTTTATCTATTGATAATTGGTCAAAAATTTTAGGCGCAAACGTCTCGTTTGATAAAACGAGTCATTTGCATCTATGCAAGAAACATAATTGCAATAGCATTAATATAGTTCATAATAATTTCACAATTAAAAATGTAAACCATTGTAAAATATTAGGTATAAATATCGATTGTAAATATAGCTTTAAGTGCCATTGTAATTATTTAAAAAAAGATTTAACAAATAGATTGAACATCATCAAATATTTATCGTCTCCAAGGAGTCATATGCACACCAACAGCCTGCTAAGATTAGTGAGATCGGTATTACTATCAAAAATTGACTATGGCCTTGTGATTTACAGCAAAACCTGTAAAACAAATATCAAAGTTGTGGAGAATATTCTTAATGCCGCCATTAGAGTAAGCCTAAGGGCTTTTCGAACTACGCCAATAAAGAATCTACAGGCTGAAGGGGGCTTTGATCCACTCCGGATCCATGCCAATAAACTTAAAATGCTTCTACTACATAAAATCTTTTGCAACAAAGCATCACTACTTCACAAACAAATTATCCTGCTCAAAAAGAAGAAGAGAGAATTGACTTATCCATCCACCTTATCCCATATTTTTAAAATCACAAAAGAATTTAACATTCAAAAACATGTTCCTACTTTGACAAAACACCCTCCATGGCTACTTGAATCTAAAAACTTTATAAAAAACCTACAACCCTTTAATAGAAACAACACATCACCAATAATTTTTAAATCACTCTTCAATGAAATTTTTGCCAACTATAAAAATGAAGAATGGAATTTCCTCTTCACAGACGGGTCAAAAACATCAACGCATGTAGGATTTGCCGTTACCGATGAAAATGCATCGACAAAAATATCAGGACTTCTACCACAAGAGGCAACCATATTTGAAGCAGAAGCGATAGCAATAATGGAAGCTTTAATCTTATGCAGGAACTCAAATAGCAAATACATTATCTGCACCGACAGTCGATCGGTTTTCGATGCAGCTGAGAATCTAAGAAATAAAAATGAAAATATCATTTCTATTCAGCAACTTCTAATACAAATGATGAACAAAGTGAAATTACTATGGCTACCAAGCCACATCGGCATAACAGGGAATGAAGCTGCAGATAAAGCTGCAAAAGCGACTTACCTTCACCCAACATATTTTTTTATTCCGCAGTCTAAGAACTTCATCTGCCGATACCCAATTTTAAATCTAAATAGATCCATGTGCCAAAAATGGAACCGATACAGGCATGCCTATCAACACATTAACCCCGATAAAACACCCATCTGCCTACCACCATCCACCAATTGTCATAAAAACAGATGTTTCACAAGGCTTCGTCTCACACACACAAGATTGACACACCAATTTTTGATAACCAAACGCTCTCAACCAGTGTGCACCTTCTGCAACATTTCAACTTTAACAGTTATTCATCTTTTAGCAGATTGTCTTTTCCTACACAATATTCGTCTAAGATTATTTAACTCCTCCAATGGAACTAATCTTCTAAAACATCCATCAGAAGACAATGTGAAAATAATATATCAATTCTTACAGTACCTTAATATTCAAAATGATATTTAATCATTATTTTTAATCCACTTGCTAATTATAGATAACATCTCCTTGATCCATCAATAGAAGCCGATAGCCTAAGCTGCTAGTGCTCTAGTTTTTAAGATTTATTGTAATTTTAATTATAATAAATATCAGAATAATAATAATAATAATATGTTAAGAATTTAAATTACTGAAAAAAAAAATGGATAAACGGAAAGAGAAGCAAAAATCGGTACTCCAGATAAAACATTAATATTTTTCGAAGATATGTTATTAAAAAGTACATTTTGCTTTCTGTTTGTCAAATATGAATATATCCACTTTGTACTAAGATCAGAAAATCCCATTAGATGTAATTTCTTTATAAGAAGTTTATGGTTGACTTTATCAAACGCCTTGCTGAAATCAGTGTAAATTGCGTCAGTTTGCTTTCTTTGAAGAAAGCCACGATTGACTATTGTTGTAAGATGTAAAAGGTTCGTTGAGGTTGAGCACCGTTTTTGAAAGCCATGTTGGAATGGAGAAATTAATGTGTTGACTTGGTGACATAGTTGATCAGTTATAATTTTTTCAAAGAATTTAGGTATAGTACTTAATTTTGCAATACCACGATAATTTGTAACATCCGACTTGTTTCCGGATTTAAATAGCGGAATAATGAAAGAGTCCTTCCATGTATTTGGAAAGTATCCGTATTTAATTGATGAGTTAAACATTATTGTCAATGGAATAGCTAAAGCATCCGCACATTTGATTAAAATACTGCTAGGAATTTTATCAGGTCCACTATTATACGAAAATTTTAGTTTTTTCAACCCTTTAGAAACCATAGAGACATCAAGAAATGGAATACATATGGTTCTATTAGCAGTCAGTATATATGGATAAGTGGTAGAATCATCAAAAGTTGAATTGGAATAAGTTGTTGAAAAAAAATCAGCAAACAAATTACTTATAATAGTATTATCATAAGATTCAGTATGTTGAAATTTCATAATAGCAGGATAACCAGTTGTTTTTCTCTTAGTGTTGACAAATTTATAAAAAGATTTTGGATTACTTTTGAAACTATTTTTCATTTTGATTAAGTAATTTGAGTAACATGATTTATTCAGTGCAGTATATTCCGCTCGGCTGATGGAGTATTTCCCATAATCCACAAGAGAACCGGATAGCTTGTATTTCTTGTAATATTTATTTTTTTTATTTTTAAGTCTTATGAGTTGCTTGGTATTCCAAGGAGGACCAGAAAGTTTATTACGAATTTGTTTCGGAATACATAAATCCATTGCAGAGGAAATAGTACTGTAAAATGTTTCAGTCATATGATCAATAGCAACTGTGGATCCAATAGAAAAAGATAATAGACTGTGCCAGTTCGTACTGTGTAGAAGTTCGTTCAACAAACAGTAATTTGATTGTGCGAAACAAAAATCTTTAACATCATTTTTAGAAGGTGTTTTTAAAAGTCCAGAGGGAATATATAAATTTACTTCAATGGTAGGGTGATGTGTATCTTCAGGAGAAGAAATTGGGATTGAACGCTTGATGTAACATTCCGAAGTATCGTTGACAAATATTAAATCCAATAATTTATAAAGATTGTTGTATATACCATTTATTTGAAAGAGATTCAGATCAAATAAAATATTGAAAAGCTCTTCACACTTATTATTTGATTTGGATGGAACAAAATATTTTTCATCAGGTAAGAACTTCCAGGATATTGAAGGCAAATTAAAATCACCAAGAATAATAACAAAGTCATCTTGATTAGCTGTACGAAGAATATATTTAATAGCTTCGCCATGTTTGTCATAAATAGACTGTGAGGACGATGGAGGAATATATGAGCAGGTAATAAATAATTGTTTTCCATTAAGTTTAATTAAAACTGCGATAAATTCGATGTCGAATGAGGGGTCAATTAATAAAGCCTCTGAGAATAAAATACTGGAGACCGCAATAAGAACACCGCCACCATTTGTTGTGGACCCACGATCACGTCTAAAAATATTGTATTTGTAAGAGAGTATTTCCGTATTCAAAAAAGTATCATTAAGCCAAGTTTCAGTAAGTACGATGATGTGATGTTGTAAGTTGAAACTTTCCATATATAAAGATGTGAGTTTAGTTCTTATGCCGCGAACATTTTGATAAACTAATGAAATGTAATCAACAGTACAAGCTCCTAGTTTTTTGGAGCATTTAAATCAATTTGTGGAAGACGACCAATGTTAGCGGATCTTGGATTTTCCCTGTATATATATTCACGAACCAATGTATATTTAGGCCAAAAATTAGGATCCAGAATACGTTCAAAAAGATCATTAGTAACAGTAACTTTGAAAGAAGTAATGGATCTTGGTTGAGAAAAAACAAACTTATATGTTGAAATGTCTACGTTTGGACCCACCTTAGATTTAATGAAGGAATCAACATCTTCAGTAGTTGTATCAAAAGCCAGCCTCGAGATGAAAACAGTTTTTTTAGGTGGTACAGCTCTTAGCGTATTATTTATAGTTTGACTATTATTGAAAACGGGAACATGGTTATTTAAGGCAAATTCAGGTTGATTATGGGCAATATCAGCACAGCTCAAAGGCATAGCAGGATCCTTAATGTTATTAATAATTGAAAGTGAATCAGGTATAGAAGAACCAGAAGTAACATGAACCGGAACAGGATTATTGTTTTTTTCTTTGGTAGCATTTCTTGACGATTTACGGCGTTTCGGTGAAGATTGAGGAGGAGATTTTAAATTATCCAATGATTTGAAATCGTCAAATAATTTTCCATAATCATTAATACGATTAGTTAAATCCGACGCTTCTTCTTGGATATTCAAAAATTTCTTTTTTGTATCTTGAAAGAAGCGATAAAAACTTACGCCAATTTTTCTGCACTTATAGCAGCACCAATGTAGACCTTTATTATTGGTCAAAGCATCCGCAACTAACCCAGAAAGACCACTACATTTAAGATGACAAAGTTCATGACACAACCAACAAACGATCATCCGTTCCCCATCATCCTTAATGGAACAAGTATTTATCAAACAGGACATATTAATAAACAGATGTGGCAACGCTACTTTTTAAGTTTGACAGTTTTATTACAAATTATGTGTAGTTATTGTTAAATATAAGAAAAGAGTTTACTTGTTTGTTTGTTATCAATTTTGCAAATAGGCTGCTATGTGTTGTTATTGTAAAATGGGTGTTGTTGTAAAAATATTATGCACTTGATTGTTCGTATTTTATTTGCGTTTTCTTATTTGAGTAAGTAGTGTTGTTATTGTTGTACAACTAAGTTATTGTCTGTTTCTTTTTATGCTTTGTTCTATTTAATTTAAGATTTTTATGTTTGTAATTTTAACTTTGTTGATTTTAATTATTTCAAAAACAATTTATTACAAATTTAATGTTAACAAAGTAACTTTATGAAATCAGAGTTATGTGGTTTTAAAGGTAATAAATTCCTGGTTATTTTAGTGGTAATCACAAATCACAATTTTCTTTACAATAAAAGAATATAACAAAAATGTACGGATCAAAATATTTCACGACTGTTTTCAACAACGTTCAACGTTCAATGCTTATAGCGATGAAAAGAGCTCGAACCATAGAAGACGTTAGAAATCCCATGAAAGGGGATATAGAAACTAGGTTAATGATTGAGAAATTCGGAAAGTAAAAGAAAAAAAAAGAATGTGAAACTGAAAATATAAAATTTTAATAAATAAAAATAAAATTGTATTAAATTAAGAACAGAAACAAAATTGTAATAAGAAAATTTAATTATAAATATCAAAATTATTTTAAGAAATAAAAGAATGAAATTTTTATTTTATGTAAAGCTAAATAAAAAAAATATTTTAAGTAATATTTGAAATTAACTAAAATGGACCGTTAAAAATTTTTAAAATTAGAAACTATAATATGAAAAAAGGAAGCAGAAAAAAAAATTAAAAATAAGAATTAATTAAAAGAAAAATTAATTAGAATATGAAGAAAAATTTTAAAGAAAAGGGCATTTAAAGTAAAACGAATTGCAGGGAATATACAAATTCATTATATCATGAATTACGACAGAGAACATGACAGTACATAATAAACATAGACAAAAATAACATTATGTAAAGAATGAACAACGAAATTAGGAGATCTATGCGAGGAAGTCGAAGTAACAAAATGAAAAAAGTAATTAACCTGAAATAAAATCACGCAGATAGTATAGAAAAAATCATGCGAGTCCGATCACAGGGAAGATATGTAAACATGTAGTAATTAAAGATTTTTTTATGTCATTTTTTAAAATAGTTAATAGTTAATAAATAGTTAACAATTCTGTTACCTTATTTAAAGTTGTGCTGTTTCTGACCTGTGCTGCTCTTTGGTTGATTATGATTACGATTATGTCACATTAAATGTAGTGGCCTGTTTGGTTTGGTTGCTGAGTCAATATCTAAACATAAAAACTTGCACTGGCGCTGTAATGGATGTCAAAAAATTGGTGCTGATTTTTATCGTTTCTTTCAAAGTACGAAAGATAATTTTTTGCAAACTCAACAAAACCTAAATAATTTATCTGGTCAAATTAATGCTTATGGAAAGCTTTTTGATGATTTCAAGTCCTTAGTTCAAGTTCAAGTTTTAATTAATAATAAACCTACTCCAATATTAAATGAAACTGCAGCATTTCCGATTACATCAAATGCTAACAACCATAGTACTCATCATGCTCTGAACATTATGGCTCCAAATATTTTTTCAATGCCTAGAACTGCTACGGCCAATAATTTACTTTATAATCCTGGAAACGCTGGTCGATTGACTAATTTTGATGCTGCATCACCAATCCCATCTGCTTCAACGTCTGGTACTTCAAATATAGTGCCTACAACTGGTATTGAATCAATACCCACTCCTAGAGGGTTGCGAACAATTCCTCCAAAGAAAACTGTATTTGCTACAGGTTTTGCACATGATACAAAAGCTGATGAGATGAAATTTTATGTGATCTCTAAAATTAAAAACTGTATTCCTGAGGATATTAATGTTTACAAAATGAATTCCAGAAATAGAGCATCATTTAAAATAATTGTTCCTGAATACCTATTTGAATAAATCGTAGATGCCAGTTTTTGGCCTAAAAACGCATTAATACGTAAATTTATATATAGAGAAGAAGATAATGCTCGGCTTCCCAAATCCGCTGATCAAAATCCAAAAAACTAATATACATCTTGTATCAAAACGTTAGAGGTATGACTTATAATCTTCAGATGATAACTCCATAAGTAATATGTTTGCAAACTTTTTTGCATCCACTTATTCTTCGACAGTATTTAATAGCAATAATCTGTATCCGTACATAATATCGGAATCTTCAATTATTAATATACCATCCATAAATCAACATACAGTTCTGAATGCCCTGACAAAATTGAAATTGTCGTATGCTGCTGGTCCTGACGGTGTTCCTAGTTGCATTTTAAAGCGCTGCGCACATTTATTGTATTTTCCTTTGACTTATATATTTAACATATCCCTTAAATTGGGTTACTTTCCTCCCATTTGGAAGGAATCATTTATTATTCCCTTCTTAAAGCTGGCATTTCGAATTATAGAGGTATTGCTAAATTAAGTGCTATTCAAAAACTATTTGAAAAACTTATATATGACACGTTGTCACATCATGTGTCCTCTATCATATCTCCAACGCAACATGGATTCTGCAAATCACGCTCTACAATAACAAATCTTTTGGAGCTTACAACTTTGGTAAATGATGGTTTTATTAATATGAAACAAACAGATGTTATTTATAATGATTTTAGCAAGGCATTCGATACAGTAAATCATGATCTATTGTTGTTTAAGCTTGACCGTATGGGCTTTGGTATAATGCTGATAAAATGGATTGGATCATATTTAAAAGACAGGACAAAATGTATTAAGTTTCGTAACTCGTATTCCAACAACATAAAAGTATTATCTGGTGTACCTCAAGGTAGTCACTTGGGACCTCTTTTATTTACGCTATTTATAAATGATCTTCCTTCTGTAATTAAACACTCAACTACATTAATGTATGCAGACGATGTAAAGTTGATTTTTACCCTCAATAATCTTGATCAACAGTCACTTTTACAGAATGATATTAATCGTCTAACTACTTGGTGTAATATTAATCTAATGGACCTAAATGTCAAAAAATGCAAATATATGATTTTTACAAGATCAATTCCAATTAATGGTCGGTATATCATGAATAATGCTGTGCTTGATTTAGTGGATTCATTCAATGACCTTGCCGTACTTCTGGATAAAAAATTAGACTTTAGAAGTCATATTTCGCTAACAATAAATAAAGCTACTGGTGTACTTGGATTCATTAAACGGTGGGCTAAAGAGATTTCGGATCCGTATACGACAAAACAATTGTTTACTACCTTGGTAAGACCAATACTCGAATATGGGTCTGTAGTCCGGGATCCGCAATATCATATACACTCGAACAAAATTGAATCAGTTCAAAAACAGTTTTTGTTATTTTGTCTTCGTGGTTTGGGCTGGGATTTTAATATGAGGTTGCCATCTTATGGAAATCGTCTGGCTCTAATTAAGCTTCCTACATTGAAAAGTCGCAGACATATGCCAAATGTTACTTTCCTGTTAAAACTGTTAAATGGTAGTCTTAAATCTGAATTTTTTATCAACAAAATAAATATAAATATTCCTTTTCGATCATCAAGAAATTATAACTTTCTAACTATCAAATATTATTGTATAAACTATGCTAATTTGAATCCACTTCGTAGAATTTGTGATGAGTTTAATATGCTGTATCAGTTTATTGATTTTAATAAAAGTTTTGACATTGTGAGAAGAGATATTATATTACACATAAATGCATTAAATTAACTGAATTAAATAAATGTCATATATCAATTTTGTTAAATGTTTAATTATATATATAAATTATAATATAAATGTATACTTTAAGTAGTCTGTAAGGATGATTCCATAGACTGAATAAATATATAAATAAATAAATAAATAAATAAATAAATAAATAAATAAATAAATAAATAAATAAATAAAAAAAATCAAACAGAAAGCGTCATCTATGAATCACTTATAGCAAAAACTGTTTCAGCTAATTCAACAACCCTTTGCTGTAAAACGTAAAAAATATCCCAATATAAACGTATATAAGTGATACATAGATGACGCTTTCAAAAAAGTGGCATAAAAAACAATGTTAAATCATAATTTTTTCACTAACACAATCATAAGTCACACAGCGTTATGTGTCAGCTCTCACCTATTACGTCTACACTG
Organism: Cordilura impudica; assembly: GCA_963682025.1. Classification (NCBI taxonomy): domain Eukaryota; kingdom Metazoa; phylum Arthropoda; class Insecta; order Diptera; family Scathophagidae; genus Cordilura; species Cordilura impudica. The sequence continues at coordinate 213,744,371 of OY821517.1, read as the reverse complement.
TTTTTGTGATTGTATTGTGAAATAGAAATTTACCTCCCAGTGCGTATAGATGTTTACACATCAAAAAAATGTAATCCATGATAGTACAGAAAGAAAGGAGAGAAGGAAGAGAAAAGAAATAGTATTACAAGAAAAAGACTAATCATAGATAAATTTGTTTTTTTTTTTGGAGAGACTATCATCTATTTAAGGGAAAAATTAACATCTTAAGGGATGCCATAGTTAATGAACATGACATCCCTTAGAAAGGTACAAAAGACGAATGAGAGGTAAATAATGCTATAGAAAATATCTCAGAATATAACAACCAACAATAAGTTTTTGCGGTAATCCCAATACTAACGTATTCATGATGGAGAAACTACAATCTTTTTGAAGTTGTATAGGAAGAGTATTAAGAGCATTAATAAGATGAGAGCTAAAAGATCGGGTACATATTAAGAATAACAATCATGAGATTAGGATAAGGATCTACAATTCATTTCCCATAGTAATGAAAAGTAATAGATTAATAAAACTCCATAACACGTTCCATAAAATAATTTTAACAACAAAAGTATAAACAAATTGTCCGTATGATATTGTAAATATAGATAATTGAAATGTAACATTAAGAATATATGGAAAAACCAAAACTGTACACAAAAATTTTGTAAGGAAATACAATAAAAAAACCAAAAAAAATAAATGATTGTTAATATAGATTGTAGTAAACATAATATTGTAATATGATAATAATTTTTTTTTTTAGGAATTAAATGTATAGAAAAAGAAAATAAATATTATACCAATTAGTTATTAATTATAATGTATTCAAATTTCCAAAAGAATTTTTTTGTAGAAAGGTAATTATAATATCATTTAGTCTCTAAAGTATTCAAGTTTCAAAGAAATTTTGTGTATAAAAAACTACCAAACAGCAACAATTAAGTAATATCACACAATTTTTGTAAACACAAATTGTATGATTTAACTGAAAGGGCAGCGGTATAGTGTATGCATGACGTCACACACAATTTAAATATAAACAATAGGCTACTCACTTTACATTGTGGGAGATCATAAACACTTATAGTGGTTTTATGATCATACGGTGTTTTATTTTGTAAAGAATTCAAGTTTTAAATGAAAACCCAAAACTTTGATATGGTGTGTCAGCCTTATCCACTGGTTCTTTGGTGTGTTTTATTTGCATATTTCTCTAGCAAAGATTACACGTTCTTATAAATTCCTTAACCATTTTGTTCATTTTCTTCCAAATATATTTTTGTTTAAATCGAAGTAGTGTCTTCCTTACCCCAAAATGTCCTCTGCATGGTGTATTAACATAACATTCTATTAGTTCTTCTTTTCTATCTTCATTTTCTATTCTTTGAGGATTTCTATATTCTATAATCCAATCTCTATAATGTATATATTAGTTTCTCCAACATGTTAGTCAAATAATTGGATTGTCGCTCAATCTTACGGCCGTTATATTGAGACTTTTATCGTCCTCAATTTGCATTTCCTTAGTGCACCTCTTATCTAATATAAATTTCAGTTTCCTCGCGCGCTTTATATCATTTATCGATGTAAAGTCCCAGACTATTAGTTGATCAGACTCATCTTTGGTCGTCCCATCTGTTACTTCATCTACTATCATGTTGTGAGTTTTCTTCCAACTCATTCCTCTTGTTATCACCAATGACTTTTTTATTGGTTCGTCTATCTTAGGAGATATCATTTTCTTTAGTATGTCAGAGTCTTAGATTATTCTCGAAAGTGCATCTTCATTATTATCGTTAATGCCTTTTTTGTATACAATCTGAAAGTCATAATCAGATAGTTCTAATCTGATTCTTGTTCATTTTAAGCTTGGATTTCGGTGCGAAAATAATGCTACTAGGGGTCAATGATCAGTTACGACAAAAAATTTTCTACCATCCAAATACGGTGTAAAAAATTGTATACCCAATATATGCCAAGTAATTCTTTCTCTATTACTGGTTTGTTCTTTTCGTGTTTATTCAATGAACGACTAGCATAAGATATTGGTCTGTCCTCGCCAATTTCCCCCTGTCATAATATAGCAAAGTCGGACGCACCGGTCGTCGAGATGAAAGGTTTTTCAAAATTTGGATATTGCAAAATAGTTGGACTTATCAATTTGTGGTTTAATAAATCAAAAGCAGATTGATGTTGCCCAGTCAATTCAAATTTTGCTTTATTTCTGAATAATCCATTTAGGTAATTTGCTATGCCAGCGAAGTTTGCGCTGAACCTACTGTAATAGTTACAAAATGCCACGAATCTTCTCACTTCATCCGCGTTTTTGGGTATTGGATATCTTTTTATTGTCTCGAATTTTCCCAGATCTGATTTAATACCGTTCGGAGTTATCATATGACCAAGATATATTACCTCAGTTTTCCAAAAACTACATTTGCTCGCATTAAGTTTCAAATTATACTTTGTTAACCTGTCAAATTCGCGTTTTGCTGTTTCAAACTACATCCGAAAACGATTATGTCATCAACATATAGAAATGCTTCAGTTTCTAAGCCAGATAAAGCTATTACCAACATACGTTGAAAGCTGTTTGATGATATTTTCAAACCAAAAGGTAATGTGTATTGCTAATGACCGTCAGGTGCTGAAAATGCAGTCGTGATTGTTGATTAAGTTCTATTGGGTGGAACGAACTCGTCACAAAGTAGAGAAATATTTGGCTCTGCCAAGTTTGTCCAAAACATCGTCCAATCTCGTCAAAGGAAATTTATCGCTCACAATTTTGTCATTTAATTTCCTAAAATCAAGTACCAGTCTCGATTTTTTCAAATCAATCTGTCCCTTTTTCGGAACTAATAACAATGGAGCATTGTACTGATTTATGGATGGATCTATTATACCCATTTTCAACAAATCTTGTACCTGAGAATTTATTTCTGCAGTGTGTGCATGTGGTAAACGGTAATACTTTATATACACTGGTTTACCATCGTGTAAATCTATTGTCTGCCCACAGAAATTATTGGTCGTCAATTCCTCACCCTCTAGATGGAATACGGACTGATATCTTCTTGTAAAGCTTGCCGAAGTATTTTGGTTTTCCCTTATGTATCCTAGATGACTAACATTAGTTTTTCAATGGTGTTGTTTGTATTCTAAGATTTTCTACTATAGTTGTTTTATCCGTCACGTTCAATAGTTTTATATATTGATTAGTTACCTTCTTTTGGTACTATATTGTTAGCTAAATATACACCTTCCATAATTTCTCTATTCTAAACCAAGCTACCCTCATTTAATTTTATCGGAAAAGATATTATTTCACGCCTTGGTGGTATCTCTACATAATTGACGTTAAATGTGTTATCGATTGGAATTATAATGCCCTCGACATTCAACTCAAATGTTAAAATATATTTATCGTAGTCACCTTGCACCTTAATCTTGATAGAAAATCTTTACCTAAAATTTCATCCGTGCTTATGGAAAAATTATTCCTTACTAACTGCACTTTATGTCTAATAATAATGTCATTTATTTCCATCCCTATAGCAGTTGAACCAAAACACCGTACCTGTCCTTCTGATATCCCACTTCAATTACATATATCATCCAAATTTACATCATATTGGTCCAATAAATTTTCCTTGCACTGTGATATATCCGCACCTGTGTCTATCAAAAATATAAGAACGCGTTCGGTGTTCAGCACATTCAACTTGATGTAATTTCTAAGATTTGATGATATGCCATATATTTTCTCGTTATTTATTCGGTTCTTGGAGACACTTGTCGAGTAGTCTCCGGCCCTAGGGAGTTTCCCTAGTCACCTATCTGATTTATATTGTATCTTCTGTTCCCGTTATTAGAACTTCTATTATTATTATTACAATATCTATTGGAACTGTTGTTACCTCTATTTCCGTTATTATTGTTATAGTTGTTCCTATTACTGTTGCTGTTTCTATTCGCATTGCAATTTCTATTCCCATTATTATTGTTATTATTGTTCATCAAGTTGAATCGGCATATTCTCGCAAAATGACTTAATTTGTCACATTTATTGCATTTCACCCCATCAGCAGGACACATGCCACTAAAATGGTTTTGACCACACTTTCCGTATTTTGTTCTCCCCTGTTGACTGTTCGTGAAATTACCAGTAGAATAGAAGACTTGGTTCTGTCACAAGTTAGCCTCCGACTCTTCAGCGATTTCATGTGCCTCTGTGAAAGTCGAAACTCTACTAGCTTTAATGGTCGATATTACCTGTTGGTCTCTCAAGCCGCTTTTGAATATATTGAACACAGTTAACTTATTCGTTCGGACTATTGATGCTCTATTCTTTTCTCCGATCTGTGAAATCTGGATCTCATTGAGTTATGCAACTAGTTCCTGAACAGGGACTGCAAATTGTCTCACTGATTCACCCTTTTGAGTTAATTTTGATATTGTATTCAGAACAACACTTATAGTCTCAACTGGTCTATATGGTTTTTTTAATGCCTTTATTAATTCTGAAATATTGGTTCGAACAGTTTCCTGCCTCACCATATTCTGTACTTTTGCTTCTTATCAAGTCTTAAATATGTATTCAAAAAAACAATTTTGTTGTAAATACTGGCAGAAGTTTGCTAATGCCATTTAGCTCATGTATGACCATCATTTCCATTATGATACCTTGTCGTTTTGCCTTGTTAGTTTTCCTTTCCAAATGTAGGTTTAGTATATCTAACGCCTCTTTCTGTAAGTTAGTTAAACTCTTGTGTTAGCAGAGTTTTCTCTTCCTTTGATACAATTGTCAATAGATTATCTACAAAGTTCTTTTCTATATTTTCTAGCTCTAGCTTTTTCGCTGTTATTGTATCTTCCGAGTACGGACGTCCTAAGCTCTTTCTTGCATTGACTATTAATGTCTTTAAATTTTCCAAGGCATCCATATGAAGTTATTGTATTCAATCTTTAAAATTTTTTATATATTTCTATAATTTAAATTGTTTTCCTTTTTTTTCATAAAGGGTGATTTTTTAGCTATTATCTTTTTGGCAACACTGGTTTAAACAGCTGACGCACGTTTCATGTTCTGTTTCATTGTCAAACATCTTCAGTTTGGTCTATAATTTAACCATGTATCGTCTTACAAACGAACAACGCTTGCAAGTTATTGAATTTTATTATCAAAATGCGTGCTTATAGAGTGCGAACTGAAGAAAATATCGCAGCTGTATCGGCCAGTGTTAATGATGACCATCAATTATCGATTCGTCGCCGTTCGCAATTGGGCCTCTGTTACTCAACAACGTGGAAAATTTTGCGGAAGGATTTAGGTGTGAAGCCTTTCAAAATACAGCTGGTGCAAGAATTGAAGCCGAACGACCTACCGCAACGTAGAATTTTTGGTGAATGGGCTCTTGAAAAGTTGGCCGAAGATCCACTTTTTTACCGAAAAATTGTGTTCAGCAACGAAGCTCATTTTTGGCTGAATGGGTACGTAAATAAGCAGAATTGTCGATTTTGGAATGACTATCAGCCAGAAGCATTGGAAGAGCTACCAATGCATCCAGATAAAGTCACAGTTTGGTGCGGTTTATGGGCTGGTGGCATCATTGGACCGTACTCCTTCAAAGATGATGCGAATCGTAACGTAACTGTGAATGGTGAGCGCTACAGAGAGATGATATCCAACTTTTTTTCGCCCAAAATGCAAGAGCTTGACTTACATGACATGTGGATTTAACAAGACGGTGCCACATGCCACACAGCACGCGCAACAATGGACTTATTGAGAGGCGAGTTCGGTGAACATTTTATTTCACGTTCGGGACCGGTCAATTGGCCGCCTAGATCGTGCGATTTGTGGGGCTATGTTAAAACTCATGTCTATACAGACAATCCCGCTTTAATTGACGCATTGTAAGACAACATTGAAGCATTTATTCGTGAGATACCGGCCGAAATGTTGGAAAGAGTATGCCAAAATTGGACTAAGCGGATGGACCATTTAAGGCGCAGTCACGGTCAACATTTGCATGACATAATCTTCAAACATTAAATTTTATGGGCCGTACTACCGATTTAAATAAAGATTTCATGCATTTTTCTGAATTTTATGTGTTTTTTTTTGGAAAAATCACCCTTTATATGTATATAAATTTTTCCTTTTTTATAACATTTTTATTAATATCTCTTTTTCTTAAAAATATTTTTTAATGAAAATAATCTATCTACAATATTAATTTTCTATTTCATTAGCAACTAATTCTCCCAAATGATTGGTTTCTTCCTTAGCTATGTCTGTTATGCAACTTTTTAGTATTAGTACGACTACTATCACAATAACGATGGTTATAATCATCCGTATACTACACATCTTTATCATGTGTTTTGTTTTATGTTAAAAAAATGCTTTTGCCACGAGCGAGTGATCACTTACTGTCCAGTGCGGATTAGACGCACTTCGTTTATTATTATTTTATTATTTATTAATAGATTTGTAAAATCTTATATATAAAATTCTTCTGTCGCGGTGTTTGTGGTAAAATTCCGCCGAAACGGCTTGACCGATTCTCATGAAATTTTGTGCGCATATTGGGTAGGTCTGAGAATGGGACAACGTCTATTTTTTTTAAATAGGGCCACTGGGAGGGGTACCCCCTATACGAAGTGAACTTTTAAAATCAGATATCTGGAGTACTATGATAGCCATAAGTGCCACGCCCACTTGAGATATCAAAAAAAAAAAAATAACTGCTGTCCGTTTATGAGACCTACCCAATATCCACACAAAATTTCATGAGAATCGGTCAAGCCGTTTCGGAGGAGTTCAATTACAGAGACCGCGACACGAGAATTTTATATATAAGAAGTTAAACTCCTCCTTTTTAGTTTTTTTTTATTTTTGTTTTTTTTTAATTTTTTTTTAATATAATTTTTTTAAAATTTTTTTTTAATTATTTTTTTTTTATTTTTTGTTCAATTTTTTTTATATTTTTTTTAATTTTTTTTTTCCATTTATTTTTTTTTTATTTTTTAAAATTTGCTAAAATTTGCACCATAGGTTCGGTTCCAGTTCTTTTGTGTTTTTTAGTTTTAACACTCTAGCTGACGTTGGGGTCAGTTATAAACAAAATTCCTATTTTCAATGCGATCTGACTGCAGTTCAGAATGTATGTATGTTTCGTCATAGGAAATTTTTGTATTCATATTTACGGTGCGATTTTACTGAAACTAAGAATGTACATATATGTGTTAGATGATGTCAAAAATTTTTTGTTGACCCGGTAGATGGCGCTGGCGTTCGAAAAATAATGAGTTGTCAAATTTATTTAAATTTTATAAGTTACAAAATTCACAAACGTTTTTATATATAAATATTCTAACCAAAAAGGAAGGAAAAATTGCATTGGCTATTGCTTTGTCCGAAATAGCCGCAGCATTATTGCATGGTGGTCGTACAGCTCATTCAGCACTCAAATCACCGTTAAACGTACAAACAAATGAGAATGCCATATATAATATCAAAAAACATTCCGGTATGGCAAAAGTTATGCAAAAATGCAATATTATTATTTGGGATGAATCTAACATGGCTCACAAACATTCCTTAGAAGTATTACATTGAACTTTAAAAAATTTGAAAGGCAATGAAAGACTTTTTGGTGAAGCTCTCATTTTATTATCTGGAGATTTTCGTCAAACATTGCCAGTCATACCAAAATCAACCTATGCTGACGAAATAAATACCTGCTGAAAATCATCAACATTATGAAGTAGCGTTCAAAATATAAAATTAACAACAAACATGCGAGTACGATTACAAAAAGGTCCAACGGCTGACCAGTTTTCGAAACAACTACTTGATCTTGGTAATGGTAATATGAATATTAACCCAACCAGTCAAACTATTAAAATATCCACAAGATTTTTGTCAATTTATATCGTCACGCGATGAATTAATTGAAAATCAATATCGTAACCATGATTGGTTAAGTGAAAGAGCTATTTTAGCCACAAAAAATGTCGATGTCGGTAATATTAATGTTGGTATTAAGGACATGACTGATTCCGAAACGTTTTCTTTAAAATCTATGGATAGTGCTGTTGAAGAAAATTAAAAATGGGTTCTCCAATAATTTTGCTACGTAACCTCAACGCTCCGAGACTATGTAAAGGAACCAGGTAAATTGTTGAGAGAATAATGCCCAATTTTATTAAGGCCACAATTCTCAAAGCAAAATTTAAAGGAGAACATGTTTTGCTGCTAAGAATTCCTCTGATTCCTACCGACACACCGATAACATTCAAAAAATTGCAATTTTAGAACAGATTGGGCTTTGCCATGACCATTAATAAATCTCAAGGACAATTATTGCAAATATGTGGTTTGGACCTCGAAAACAGTTGGTTTTCCCACGAGCAACTATATGTAGCATGTTCCCGTGTCGGACAGCAAATTTATTTATTTACTGCGAGAATAATGGAAGTAAAAATATTGCTCAATCTTTTCAGCATTACAATAATAGAAATATATTAGTCATTCTTATATGTTACTATAAATATTTATTTTCATTTTCATAAATAAAACATGGCTTTAACAGTTTTCAATTAATATTAACAAATGCACACACGTTTTTTTATATAGGTATATACAGATTCTAACTAAAATAAAAAATTCATTTAGGGCAAAACAACGTTTGCCGGGTCCAGCTAGTTATAATATAAAAGTTTAAACATATATATTAATTATTACATAGTTACAAAATTAAATACTTCATTATACCCTCCACACGTCAGTGGCAGAGGGTATATATAGGTTTGTCATTCCGTTTGTAACGCATCGAAAAACTAATATCCGACCCCATAAATTGTATATATTCTTGATCCTTATCACAGTTCGTCTGTCTGTTGAAATCACGCTCATTCACAAAAAAAAGCCATCTAACTGGATAAGATTACAAAAATATCATTTGCCATAATTCCCAGCAGGTTGGTATTGAAAACGGGCTACATCGGGCATCATTGTGATTAGATACGAGCAAAAATATGTAGATGTCTCTAAAAAAAACATAAAACCCAGTGTGTTTGTTGTAAAAGTTAAGTGGTTGAACATAATAATTGTACAACAACATAAAAAAATGCCACAAAAATAATATGCATATATATTAACATTACCAAGAATACAGAACATCTGTAGCTCATGTTAGTAGTATTGCCACATATATTTTTATCGTTATCACGTTATAATAAAAAAAAATCGCTAATATGAAAGAAAAAATGAAAACGAAAAATGGAAATTTTCCAATGGAAAATGAAAATGGAAAATGGAGAATGAAAAATAAAAATGAAAATTGGAAAATGAAAAACGGAAAATGGAATATGTAAAATAGAAAATGAAAAATAGAAAATGAAAAAAGAAAAATGAAATCGGAAAATGAAAAATGGAAAACGAAAACTGAAAAATTAAAAATGGAAAATAAAAATTGAAAAATTAAAAATGGAAAATGAAAATTGAAAAATAAACAAGTAAGAAAATTATAGTCGGTCTAGACCGACTATACGATACCCTATACCATGCGTTTAGAGACCCTATCTCTCAGGCCCACCTAACTGGATATAGAAAATAAGCATAAACCAAATTTGAGTGGGATTTTTATTAATTTTTTCGGCTGCAGATATGAAAAAGTTCATATCGAATGCTATATCTATATGGGCATTATGCCCAAAAATGGACCGATCCTGACCATGTTTGGTAAAGTCTCTTGTATTTTGCAAAAATATATACAAACAAAATTTGAGAAGAATCAGTGCAATATTTTTGTTTTTTAATAGATTTAAGTGAAGATCGGGAAGCAGGGGCCTATGACTAAGAGTTGTCCAATAGGGATCATTTTTGGACTACTGATTAATGGATGTAATATATACATACAAACCCAATTTGACTAAGATTTGTATGATAATTTGGATCTTATGGCAATATATGTTGATTTCATAGGGGTCATTTGTATGGGGGCTAGGTCTGAACATGGACCGCTTCTCACCAATTTCAATAGCGTTCATCCCATGGCCGATAAAAGATTAAATACCAAATTTCATCAAAATATATTCATATTTGCGACCTGCAGTTTGATTACAAGCTTTACATGGACACACAGACGGACGGACGGACGGACGGACGGACGGACATCGTTAAATCGAATCAGATAGTGATTCTGATTCGATCGGTATAATTAAAGATGGGTGTAGGTCAAATATTTTTGGTTGTTACAAACAGCAGCACAAAGTCATTATACCCAAACCACATAGTGGTATAGGGTATAAAAATTAAAATGGAAAATGAAAATTTAAAAATGAAAAATGGAAAATGGAAAATGAATATTGAAAAATGAAAAATGAAAATTGAAAAATGAAAAATGGCAAATGGAAATTTAAAAATTGAAAATGAAAAATGGAAAATGAAAATTGAAAAATTAAAATTGGAAATTGAATAACGAAAATTAAAAAATGAAAGATGAAAAATTAAAAAATTAAAAATTTAAAATGGACAATGGAAACTGAAATATGAAAAATGGAATATGGAAAGTGTAAAATCAAAATTGAAAAATGGAACATGAAAAATTAAGATTGAAAAATGAGTAATGAAAGATGAAAAATGAATAATGAATAACGAAAAATTAAAAACTAATAATTAAAGCTTAAAAATTAAAAATTAAAAATTAAAAATTAAAAATTTTAATTAAAAATTAAAAATTAATAATAAAAAATTAAAAATTAAAAATTAAAAATTAAAAATTGAAAATTAAAAATTAAAAATTAAAAATTAAAATTAAAAATTAAAAATTAAAAATTAAAAATTAAAACTTAAAACTTAAAAATTAAAAATTAAAAATTAAAAATTAAAAATTAAAAATTAAAAATTAAAAATTAAAAATTAAAAATTAAAAATTAAAAATTAAAAATTAAAAATTAAAAATTAAAAATTAAAAATTAAAAATTAAAAATTAAAAATTAAAAATTAAAAATTAAAAATTAAAAATTAAAAATTAAAAATTAAAAATTAAAAATTAAAAATTAAAAATTAAAAATTAAAAATTAAAAATTAAAAATTAAAAATTAAAAATTAAAAATTAAAAATTAAAAATTAAAAATTAAAAATTAAAAATTAAAAATTAAAAATTAAAAATTAAAAATTAAAAATTAAAAATTAAAAATTAAAAATTAAAAATTAAAAATTAAAAATTAAAAATTAAAAATTAAAAATTAAAAATTAAAAATTAAAAATTAAAAATTAAAAATTAAAAATTAAAAATTAAAAATTAAAAATTAAAAATTAAAAATTAAAAATTAAAAATAAAAATTAAAAATTAAAAATTAAAAATTAAAAATTAAAAATTAAAAATTAAAAATTAAAAATTAAAAATTAAAAATTAAAAATTAAAAATTAAAAATTAAAAATTAAAAATTAAAAATTAAAAATTAAAAATTAAAAATTAAAAATTAAAATTAAAAACTAAAAATTAAAAATTAAAAATTAAAAATTAAAAATTAAAAATAAAAAATTAAAAATTAAAAATTAAAAATTAAAAATTAAAAATTAAAAATTAAAAATTAATAATTAAAAATTAAAAATTAAAAATTAAAAATTAAAAATTAAAAATTAAAAATTAAAAATTAAAAATTAAAAATTAAAAATTAAAAATTAAAAATTAAAAATTAAAAATTAAACATTAAAAATTAAAAATTAAAAATTAAAAATTAAAAATTAAAAATTAAAAATTAAAAATTAAAAATTAAAAATTAAAAATTAAAAATTAAAAATTAAAAATTAAAAATTAAAAATTAAAAATTAAAAATTAAAAATTAAAAATTAAAAATTAAAAATTAAAAATTAAAAATTAAAAATTAAAAATTAAAAATTAAAAATTAAAAATTAAAAATTAAAAATTAAAAATTAAAAATTAAAAATTAAAAATTAAAAATTAAAAATTAAAAATTAAAAATTAAAAATTAAAAATTAAAAATTAAAAATTAAAAATTAAAAATTAAAAATTAAAAATTAAAAATTAAAAATTAAAAATTAAAAATTAAAAATTAAAAATTAAAAATTAAAAATTAAAAATTAAAAATTAAAAATTAAAAATAAAAAATTAAAAATTAAAAATTAAAAATTAAAAATTAAAAATTAAAAAATAAAAATTAAAAATTAAAAATTAAAAATTAAAAATTAAAAATTAAAAATTAAAAATTAAAAATTAAAAATTAAAATTAAAAATTAAAAATTAAAAATTAAAAATTAAAAATTAGAAACTAAAAATTAAAAACCAAAAATTAAAAATTAAAAATTAAAAATTAAAAATTAAAAATTAAAAATTAAAAATTAGAAATTAAAAATTAAAAATTAAAAATTAAAAATTAAAAATTAAAAATTAAAAATTAAAAATTGAAAATTAAAAATTAAAAATTAAAAATTAAAATTAAAAATTAAAAATTAAAAATTAAAAATTAATAATTAAAAATTAAAAATTAAAAATTAAAAATTAAAAATTAAAAATTAAAAATTAAAAATTAAAAATTAAAAATTAAAATTTAAAAATTAAAAATTAAAAATTAAAAATTAAAAATTAAAAATTAAAAATTAAAAATTAAAAATTAAAAATTAAAAATTAAAAATTAAAAATTAAAAATTAAAAATTAAAAATTAAAAATTAAAAATTAAAAATTAAATTTTAAAAATTAAAAATTAAAAATTAAAAATTAAAAATTAAAAATTAAAAATTAAAAATCAAAAATTAAAAATTAAAAATTAAGAATTAAAAATTAAAAATTAAAAATTAAAAATTAAAAATTAAAAATTAAAAATTTAAAATTAAAAATTAAAAATTAAAAATTAAAAATTAAAAATTAAAAATTAAAAATTAAAAATTAAAAATTAAAAATTAA